>PPJI03000027.1:0-184260 GCA_003707485.3 Blastobotrys proliferans
GAGAGGGTTTTTTTTTTTTTTTTAAAAAAAAAAAAAAAAAAAAGGCTGCCAAATGAAAAAAAAGACTTTATGGTTTTTCCTGAAGACCCCGGGTTCTTTTAAAAAAGGGCAAAACAACCCTTTTTACCCCCCCCCCCCCCCTCCTCTCTCTCTAAAGAGTCTCCACTCCACCTGGTGCCATCCCCAGCGTCTACTGTTTTTGCTTCTTTTTTAAAAAAGAAGAACACCACCTGTAGGGACGATGTCTTTTTTTCCAGAAAAAGAAGCAAAAAGCGGTCGAAGCAGAAGGCGGAGAGCCGCACCATGATTTAGCGGCGATGACGTCGGCCTGCCGCTTCTCGCTGTGTAACCAGTATACTGTTGAAAACGCCAAAAAACTATCTTTCAATACGCTTTTAAGACAAGAGCGATACACTCAATTGACCGCCTAGAATCGATATACGACAATAGTTATTTCGTATCGCACACTTTTACCTGTTTTCAGACCTCCCAAAACGACTACCCCCAAGGCAGTATGATATTTACGCCCACCGGCGTATATCTCGGTCCTAACTCATTGAGTCCCTGCGGCTTGCCTACTTTTCATGAAAAAGAACACCACCGGGAGGAGTAGTGTCTTCTTGTTCCAGAAAAAGAAGCAAAAAGCGGTACACGTTTTGCCGTAGGCACTGTTTTTGCTTCTTTTTTAAAAAAGAAGAGCACTACCGGGAATAGATACTTTACGTGCGATGGAAAAAACAGTCAGAATAGTATATTAAGTTATTACAGCAGCTCGTTGATATGTACAGGCATCTCGTCGATCTGGGTGGAGTAGTACTGCTCAATGTCGTGCAGGATTCTCAGCTCCTCATCCGTGACAAAGTTGATGGCCACACCTTTCCGGCCAAATCGTCCTGATCGCCCAATTCTGTGAATGTAGTTCTCTCGGTTGTTTGGCAAGTCGTAGTTGATAACCAATGAAACTTGCTGGACATCAATACCTCTTGCCCATACATCTGTCGAGATCAACACCCGAGAACTACCCTGTCTGAAGTCCTTCATCACTTCATCTCGCTCCTTTTGGTTCATGTCACCATGCATCGAAACTACCGTGAAATTGGCCTCCTTCATCTTGTCAGTAAGCCAATCCACCTTCTTCTTTGTGTTACAGAAAATAACCGCCTGTGTGATTGTAAGCGTGTCGTACAAATCACACAGCGTATCAAACTTCCAATCCTCCTTTTCGACCGCGATAAAGTACTGTTTAAGTCCCTCCAGTGTAAGTTCATCACGTTTTACAAGAATTCTAACTGGATCGGTCATAAATTTCGACGTCAACGATAGTACATCATTGGGTAGCGTAGCACTTACTACTACAACCTGAGTCGCCGGTGGCATATATCTATATATTTCATGAATTTGCTCCTGGAACCCTTGCTCCAATAATGTATCTGCTTCATCCAAAATCAACATTTTGACATTTTTTGTATTCAAGTGACGCCTTCGAATCATATCAGCCACACGACCTGGTGTCCCTGACACCACATGCTGTCCTCGATCCAAAGATTTGATATCATCACCAATACTCTTACCACCTACGCAAGCATGGCACTGTACATTCATATAGTCTCCTAACGCCATAATCACATTTTGAATCTGAACTGCCAATTCTCTCGTTGGACTGAGAACAATACCCTGTGGTTCTCTGTTTCTTATCGTCAAGATATCTAGTAATGCAATTGAAAATGTAGCCGTCTTACCAGTACCCGACTGTGCTTGAGCAATTGTATCTCTTCCACTCATGATTTGTGAAATAGCTCGACTCTGAATGGCACTTGGAGCTTCGAATCCGTAAGCATAAATCCCTCTTAGTAATTGTTCTAATATTTCCGTTATGGTTAGTCTTTAGTCCCTAAAGTGGTGCTCAGTGTCTCGTCATACCATTCAGGTTCATCTGTTCGACTAAAATTCATTTGATTTCAGTTAGTAATGCTATCTTGATACGCTTTCTCGTTCTCGCTATCACATACATGAACCAAATCTATACCATTCAAAAGTTAGTAACCGTATCATCATCTCGAATCCTTCAGGTACTTACACTTTAACCCCATCAGATGATTGGAATTCCAGTTCCTCATCAGCATCTCGATCAAACGACATTTTGAGTTTCGAGTTCTAATCAATCAATTAATCAATCGGTCGGTGGTGATACAACAACAAAAAAATTTTGACGCAATGCGAGGTCAGGTCTGCTTCGCGGGGAGCACAGCGGCACAAAACTTGATGCATTCATTCCTACTCCATCAATCCTTTTATACTGCACTATAATGTCTCCAGAAGTGAAGCCAGGTACCAGACATTGGTTGGTCCTCGTCGCAGGCGGTCATGCTGCCGGAAAAAAGGTGGTTTGTAAGGATTTAGAATCGTCATTGAAGTCAGTAGTCAGTGATGATCTTCCAGTAGACGTTGAAACCATTCACATGGCAGACTATTTTAAGGATGTAGAAAACAGCGACGGTCCAGAAAAGCAGGATTTTACGTCATTAAAGGCTGAATTGAAGAATAAACAAGTACAAGCACATCATCAATTGATTACTATCGTGGAAGGTTTGTATGCACTATATGACCAGGAAATTAGAGACATGGCAATTATGAAAGTGTTTGTAGATAGTGACGCCGATACTCGTCTTTCTAGATGGATTTTGAGAGACATTGGGGATGATCAGAACAAATTGGGTGGTATTCTAGACAACTATTTGAACCATGCCAGGCCAGAAATGAACCAATACGTAGCCCCAACGAAACAATATGCTGACGTTATTCTTCCCAGAGGATCAGAGGAATCGGGAGTGCAATTGATTTCTACAGGTGTTTACGACAGGATTCGAGAAGAGTCTCTGGATCACACTGCAGTGCAATCCGGTGCTGCCACTCCGTTACTGGGTCAATCGGTGGTTAATTTGCAGAAAGAGTCCTACATGGAGCAGAGTCAGCGGTTCTATGACCTCAGTTAGTTGTATTTCTATTGTTCACTGTGGTTGGTGGCTCATATATCACGTAGACGTTCTATTCCCAATAGCATAATTTTTTTGACTTCACTCCATATTTTTGGATCAAAAACAAGCCACGCCGCATACCGTACCGCACCGTACCATGCCATCCAAACTAAAATTCAAGGGGGAAAAGCCCAAAAAACGCAAGCGTGAGGCAGACGATCAGAGTAGCAAGAAGCAGAAGGGTCCACAAGACGGCAAAGAAGAGGAGTCTGGGTGGATGACTGCGGTGGAGAATGACCAGCTACGGGGACCGGTGGTGATCATGAACCAAGAGGCGACATGCATATGCGCTGACAGCGAGGGAACAGTGTATACATCATCCGAGCTGGATCAGGTGAATGATTCCAAGAATGTTGTAGATAGAATTGAACCTAATAGCGTGCAGCAAGTGTTTGTGCTGTCGCCATTGGAAGTTAGCAATGAGCGGCGATATGCATTCAAGTCTGCTACCAAGACATATCTATCAGTGAAGGACTCCAAATTCAGCGCGAAGGCTTCTGCAATTGGGGCCAAAGAGACGTTTGAGGTGGAGCAGTACGACGGTAACGGGTGGACTATTAAGATACATGACGAATACTTACATATTACATCAGACGGCTCTGTGAAGCTAAGCGCCGACAAACAGAAGCTGGCATTCCGCGTGCAGACCAAATACGCAGCCAAACTGAAGACAGAGCTGGAGGTCAAGGAGCGGATTTCAACGAGAGAGCTCGAGGACCGGGTGGGGCGCAGATTGAGCGACAACGAGGTCCGCACGCTGAAGAAGGCGTTCAAGGCAGGCCACCTGAACGAAGCGCTGCTCGACATCCGCCAGAAATCGCGCTCAGACACGCGATGCTAGTTCTACCGCTTTTGGCTTCTTTTTTAAAAAAGAAGCAATAACAGTAGACGCTAGCAGTTGATGATGGACCAGTCGCCGTCCTTGCGCAGCATCTGCTCCACCTCCTGCTTGGACATGCCCAGCTCTGTGCAGATGGAGTCAAAGTGGCGGGGAATGTCCATGATCTTGGCCAGCACCTGCTCCATTTTGGGCAGATTCTTCTGCTGCTGTTGCTGCTCCCTTCTACGCTTGAAGTTCTCGCATATAGGATAGCTGTGTACCCTGTAGATGAGTCCTTTGATGACGCCAAACGTCAAGAAACGCCGCACGTCAATGCCTTGCAGCAGCTTGCGATGTTCAAGGTACCATTCCCGTACCGTCTGGCCCTGATGTAGACTCTTGTAGAGAAAGAATAGAGTAGCCTGTGAAGGTGGCTTTAGACTACCATTGCCTCCCATTACTGTTGAAAAGGACGATGATGACGAGTACGAAGACGCCAATTGGCTTGTTGAGCTAGACTTGCGTGTCTTCGTAGGCACAAATACATAGGCCTGACACTCCCGATACAGGTAATCGTACAGAAAATCAGAAATATTGGCTGTGGCCGCATAGATGTTGGAAAACTGAAACAAGTCTACAATTATCAAGCATCTGTAGTGCATCAGATGCTGGATGCATTGCTTAGCCAGTGTATAACTAGCGCCAGCAAGTTCGGCAATCTGGCTGATTGAATTGACTCCATTTATGAATGGAACGATCTTCTCCATAGTTGGATCCCAGTTGGCATCCATCAATCGATCCAATTGAACCGTCGAAATAGGTACATGGAATGATCGCAGATCCGGTGGAGGAGGAAATAGCGGAAACAGCTTCATATTGACTGTATTCGAATCATCAATTGGAATCATACATTCGGAATAGTTGTTCAAGTCTTGATATATCTGATCAATGATGTTGCTAATTATTGTCAAGCTTGAGCTAGCACTCAAGAACTGGTTCTGTTCCTCGAGTGCCATAAACATCCGGGCCAGTCTACGAATTGGCATCTCATAGACTGTCGAGTCGGCATCTCCCGGGAATACAAATGCAAAGTTAAATACAAACGAGTTTCTATCGTAGCTGTTGTCATAAATAAATACTGGATATCCCACAATTCGATATGCCCCAATCTTGCAGGTGACAAGCCGGTTGCATAGTTGAGGCTTCGGGATCACATAATTCTTGACCCAGTCGAACTGGAAATACGGGGTATGCAATGACGAATCATCTGGCTCAGTCGGCGGTACAATTGACCCTGATGGTACCTGGCATAGCACTTTCGATCCTTCTGTGGGATGAAATACTGAATAGAAGATACTCAGTATCGGGCAGAAGCCTGGGTGAGTTGTTAGCACTGCATCAAACGTTTTGCTTCTTTTTCTTAAAGAAGGAACCCAAGCTTTGCTTCTTTTTCAAAAGAAGACACCCGAAAACATACCGTTGACATCCATTAATCGATAACGTTCGCAGTCGCAGTCGTGTGGGCGGCTCCAGTGCCAGTGGTGCCGCGACAGTGCTGGAGAGGCATCGGCGCACAAGTGCGCCAACGTTGGGAGCACCAAATCTTTCACAAATTTAAATTTTCGGCAACGTTCCATCTCAATCTCTCACTTCTCTCCACAATTCTCTTTCGCAAAGAAAATCTACCACAACCATGATGCAACGAGCTGTCACTAGACAAGCAGTAAACACTGCTAAGATTGCCCGTCAACAAGTCCGAAACTACTCCCACAAGGAACTAAAGTTCGGTGTTGAGGGCCGAGCTGCTCTTTTGAAGGGTGTTGATGTTCTCGCAAAAGCCGTTTCGGTGACTCTTGGTCCAAAGGGTCGAAACGTTTTGATCGAACAATCATTCGGCTCACCAAAGATCACCAAGGATGGTGTGACTGTGGCCCGATCCATCTCATTGCAAGACAAATTCGAAAACTTGGGTGCTAAATTGTTGCAAGAAGTCGCCTCAAAGACCAACGAATCTGCCGGTGACGGTACCACCTCTGCTACCGTCCTTGGACGATCCATTTTCACCGAATCCGTAAAGAACGTTGCTGCCGGTTGCAACCCAATGGATTTGCGACGGGGTTCTCAAGCCGCTGTTGAAGCAGTAGTTGAGTTCCTGCAGCAACACAAGCGAGAAATCACCACTAGTGAAGAGATTGCTCAAGTCGCCACCATTTCTGCTAACGGCGACTCTCACATTGGTAAATTGATTGCTAACGCTATGGAAAAAGTCGGTAAGGAAGGTGTCATCACTGTCAAAGAAGGCAAGACCATTGAGGACGAATTGGAAGTCACTGAAGGCATGCGGTTCGACCGGGGTTACATATCCCCTTACTTTGTGACTGATTCCAAGTCTGGCAAAGTAGAATTCGAACGACCATTGTTGATGCTTTCTGAAAAGAAGATTTCATCTATCCAAGATGTGTTGCCAGCTTTGGAAGCTTCCAACAAGATGCGACGACCTTTGGTTATCATTGCCGAAGACATTGACGGCGAAGCCCTTGCTGCTTGTATCTTGAACAAGTTGCGAGGTCAAGTGCAAGTTGCTGCTGTCAAGGCTCCAGGCTTTGGTGACAACCGAAAGAGTGTCTTGGGTGACATCTCCATCCTCACTGGCGGTACCGTCTTCACCGAAGAATTGGACATTAAGCCAGAAAATGCTACTCCAGAGCTGTTCGGTACCTCCGGCTCAATCACTATCACCAAGGAAGATACCATCATCTTGAACGGTGAAGGTGAAAAGGAAAACATTGCTCAACGATGTGAACAAATCCGAACTTTGATCAACGATGCATCCACCACTGAATATGAAAAGGAAAAGCTACAAGAACGATTGGCTAAACTTTCTGGTGGTGTTGCTGTCATCAAGGTCGGTGGTACTTCAGAAGTCGAAGTCGGTGAAAAGAAGGATCGATTTGTTGATGCATTGAACGCCACTCGAGCTGCCGTTGAAGAAGGTATTTTGCCAGGTGGTGGTACTGCTTTGTTGAAGGCATCCCGAGTTTTGGACAACGTCAAGACTGCTAACTTTGACCAACACTTGGGTGTCCAAGCCATCAAGGCTGCCATTTGCAAACCAGCCCGAACCATTGTCGAAAATGCCGGTGGTGAAGGTTCAGTTGTTGTCGGTAAGTTGACTGATGAATTCGGTGAAGACTTCAACAAGGGTTACAATGCTGCCACTGGTGAATACACTGACATGATCACTGCCGGTATCATTGATCCATTCAAGGTTGTCCGAACCGGTCTGACCGACGCTTCAGGTGTCGCTTCATTGTTGGCCACCACCGAATGTGCTATTGTAGATGCTCCTGAACCAGCTGGTACTGCTGGTGCTGCTCCAGCCGGCGGCATGGGTGGCATGGGCGGCATGGGTGGTATGGGTGGTATGGGAGGCATGGGTTTCTAAATGTAGAACCATGATCCCGACACCACAGCCTGCCCTATCTCTACTCTTTTGTACAGATAACTCTTTGTCTATATGTAAATAATCTAGAATCGTATTGTTGTAATTGCAACGCAACTTTTGGTGCGGCGTGGCAGAGATGCCCGAGCCGCAATACATGCGGCTCGCGGATTTACGAGCTCGGCTCTATTTTTGAACGATTACATCTCGATACTATGAAAATCCTTAGAAATTTCTTCTTCTTTTTCCGGAAAAAGAAGTAAAAAGCGGTCAACGTCTAGTAGTGGAACCGGAAGTCCAGCCGTTTGTTTCCTTGATCCTTAGTCGTGAGCTTGTACTCACGTTGCTCCTCAGGAGTCAATTTGCTCCAGCGCTTTTCACGTCGCCTGTTTTGGTACATATACCAGAACCTTCCGAAGAAGACTACAAACAATTGAGCGAATGCAACGCCAATGAGCGCAGAGTTACCCTTGTGATACTGCGGTCGGTCCTCGGGTTGGTAGATGTTGGCTTGTGAGATGCCTGCGGCTTGAGAAAACATGTTAACCAATGCCGCAGAAACTGTCCTCGTCCCAACGGAATTTGAGTTCAAACTAACCCAGTTCGTAGAAATGTGGTTTTCGGGAGGAGCTGAGGTGGCCACTGTCAACAGTGCATATGTCCCCCAAGGGTCTTGAAATACGCCTGGCCAGAACCGCATGGCAAAAAGAGGAGGGATATGAAAGAGTGGCTGAAGCAGATATCCCCAGAAATGACTCTTGCACACATTGGCGAACCATCCTGAAAAGAATAGACCCAGGAGATTCAAGAAATTTGCCGGTATAAGCAGCAATGTGGTATTGAATTTGCTAAACCCAAGTCGACGCAAAACAAGTGACATGTATGTTTTGGCAGGTGCAGCACCAATATCACCCAGGAACCTCATCATGTAAACGGGCCACAGATTGTAATCTATCAAGGCTGCCCATAATCCTTTCCAGCTAACGGCCTGACGGTTGTTCATATCACCTTTCATTGGATCATCACGAAGAATTCGATTAACCATGATCTTTTCTTCACGGTCAGTGTACCAACCTTTAGGATTCCACCGTCTCTTGGTCTGTACAGGGGAGGGAGGCATCAAGAAGAATGAAGCAAATCCAACCAGCAGAGTAGCAAGACCTTCAATGAGGTATAGCCATCGCCAACCTTCCATCCCGGCCAATCCCTCCATATGAAAAATACCATATGATATCAATGAGGTCGCAATCGAACTTATAGGATTTGCCGCATATAAAACTGCCAAACGAATTGGCATTTCCTTACCAGTGTAGAAATACGACATCCATAAGAACACATCCGCTAAAAACCCACCCTCAAGTGCGCCAATCAGACCACGGGTGATAAAGAACCCAGCTTTATTGGTTAGTTTACATTGAGTAATCGCAACCAGAGACCAGGATATCATTTGAATTGGAATCCACACATCTGACCCCAACTTTTTCGACACTAATTGAGAAGGCAGTTCCGATGCCAGAAAAAGCACAAGGTTAATGGTATTTCCAATGTTATAGTCAGTGTCAGACAATTTCAGATCACTGAGTTGATTACCGGCGACGGCCTGAGAAATGTTTTGACGGTCAAAATTCAGTGCCATAAACATGATGAAAGCAAACCCTGCTACCCTAAGCTCGGTTTTCCGTTTCAGCCTTTTCTCTTCGGCAGGGGTCCAATAAAACTTTGGGTCAAATAGATGTCTTCCTTCATAACTCTTTTCTTCATACAGCTGGCGATAGTATTCGGCAACATCTGGATCTTCAAACACATGGGATTGTCTGTCTGAATCCGAGTCACTGTCTACTTCGTAGGTGCTGGCTACTGGCCCCACCTTGTTTTTATCTATATCCGCCATTTTGAAGCGATACTGATTTTATTTTATTTTATTTTTCAAGTTATAAACTCTTTTCTGGGGAGATTGACATGCTATTTTATACCTTTGAAGCCAGTGCTTAAGTCCGTTTTTTTTTTTGAAAGCCACGCTTCCTATCTTTATTCCCTGAATGATACCATATCGAATAAAAAAACAGAACTGACACCTACTGGTATCCTGCATTTGTTACCAACAACTATTGAGACTGACAGTCTATTGTGGCATGGCTTGTCGCCAACACGAGACTGAATCACGTAATTGTCAGACACAATGTGCGGCTCATGGCCAAGCACCCCTCACAGAAAAATATAAAACCCGAAAGCAGCCAATATACTTAACTTATTATTAAGCATCTGAAATTAATCCGTTAAAGGTACATCGGACTTCGCTGGGAAGGTAAAACGTTTCCGCTGTACTGAATACTCGGTCGCTGCAATGCAAGGTAGATTGCGCAATCAATCTATCCTAATGGCTTGATAAAACGTGTAATATAGTATCATCAACAGACAATTTGCTTTCCTGCAAAGCTCTAGTGATATGCTTCATTCTGCCAAGATTCAGTAGGTTAGTTGATCAGCCGGATCCCTGAACATCTGCAACATTTTCACTCGGTGTATTGCCTTCAGCACGCCATGATGCTAGTTCTTTTTCACATTTCAATATCTTAAATATCACACCTCAATCTTTAAGGGCTGCTAAGGGATGCAGCTGAGACAGCAGACCGCATGCGTACCATTTGACTGCTTTGATGATGCATTGTTCATAGGTTGATTGCGAATAGGAGGTGCACAGTTGGCGAGCCAATAGATTAATCACACGGACTAGTAAAAATAATGAAGCACAACTACTTTAACTACTTTCAGTTGAACAAAAAAATAGACAGGTTCCTTCACTGTCCATAAGACAAATAAGAAAACAAAAAAATTATGGACGACACCGGAATCGAACCGGGGACCTCGCGCATGCTAAGCGCACGTGATAACCAACTACACCAGACGCCCTGATATTTGTTGAAAAACTCAAAATTTTGTCATTTTTGAAATCACAGAGCAAGTCGGAGATAAAACCATCTACTGCCTCACCATCCAAGAGCTAGTCCACGCCTACCGATTCCACATCGAAACAGACAATCCCATTGCACACAGACACATCATGAAGCTCAGATTTGTACTTCTGGAATGAGAAATGAAAAATTGGCTTCTTCAAAGAAATCTATATATTAACACCGCCCTCTCGTTAGCAGTTGCTAGTAAATAGTCATCTAAATATTATTACACCCTCTACAAGTGTACCTATTCTTCAGATAAATCTACGGAAAAAATACCATTAATTTCAAACGTGTTCTTGAAACTAGCGGCATTCGGGCTGTTTCTAACAGGAGCTAAAGCTTCACGCCTGCAGGAATAGCTTCCTGAAGGGAAATTAACCAGTACCCTGAAAATTTCCGACACACCGATTGATGTTTTCCGAATACTAGACCGTAGTTTATTTAAATCTGCAGGTAAGTCAATAACATGGTCCAGAGAAGCCGATTGAGGTGCTAAACGTGTATAGTCAATAAAAACAGAATTGTATTTATAAAGATTTGGGTTCTTTGCTTTACCACCACACAAGAACTTACCCAAGTTGGCACCATCAGCTCGATTTTCAAACCAATTGATCATAGTAATTGGCAAATTTGCGCCAGATAATCTCCCTTTAGAGTAATATTTCCCATTCGTGATCGCATTTGGTGGCATCTCTTCACGCTCGAAGACTTTATTGCTATCAGTGAAAAAGTCCTCAGTAGTATAACGACGAGTGTTAGAACCAGGCTCTCCTCGGACCCAGTATAAGACAACATTTTCCGGGTCTGTAGATGCAATAGATTCTAATGTTTTCATGTTATATTGCAAATAGTATAAAAATGCGCATACTGAGCCCGGCGATTGATCATTCAAGTTGACAACATGAATGGGAAAATTTTCTTGATCACCAACTGATAACAATCTAAGCAAATTCTTTTCATTATATTCCAATTGCTCGAGAATATTATTACAGTCATCGGTGTCTCTTTTCAGGTTGTCATGATTACCGGCATTTGAGAATCTACAGAAATCTCGATGTGTAGTAAATTCCGGGAACATGGTGGACTGAGTTGGATCAAACTTCTGTAGAGAAATGTTAAAGCTTTCTACGCTCTGAACATCAGGACTGTTGAATGGAATGCCACTAGATCCAAATGCTTCACCATACCATTCGGCTACTTCATCCTTAAATCTATAACGCATCTCTATGCCCTTAGCCTGTGCATCAACTAAATATTCCTCCAAAAATGCCGTGCGGTGGGATGGAACAGAAATATCACGTTGTAGCTCACCAGGATAAAGAATCTCATTATTGATCGATACCCAACCACTTTTCAGATAAAGATTCCAATCAACGTCTTTGCACTTCGTTGGAACGACTGTGTCAATGTCTGTCAAAGAAAAACCATCATTCATGAAATTACATTCAAAATATTCTGCCGGAGGGAGCGTGCTACCTGGTGCCATTTGTGTGAATTCTAGTTTGCCTTCTTTCGCCGCATACATTAAATTCAATTGAGTAGAGGACTTTCTGTATCGATCTACCATATCATAAATATCCTTGGCGGGGAAGGCACAGTCAACGTCCCATGACAAGAAAGGATCACCGGTTTCCTCCACCGCCTCTTTATACATCTCATAAATAAATCTCGATATACCCGTGAAAGCATTGAGAGAGTTTTTGAATAGACCGCTCCGCTCTGGTTTGCCATCACCAGCTGCTTTTACTCCAAGACCCTTTTTGTCAGTCGACAGACTGTTCGCAAAATCAATCGCCTTTTGCAGATCTCTGCCGTATTGGTCTTTCAATTCATCTGCTGTTCCACAATAAGTTGGAAAAATTTCACCATATGGATTATGCAACTGGATATCACACACGCCGTACTTCATATTTTCTTCTGGAATTTCACAGAAATTACCCACAAGCGTTGCAACTCTTGGACCATTGTTTTCAGGGAACCAATTTTCGCCTTTAGACCACTTGTCATTGGCTTCTTGGATAAGTTTATAATTCGAAGAATTGGTCAAAATTGCTCCAAATGTTTTATCCTTGTCATTGTCCATTACAGCCTGCACATATGTGGTATCTGAGGAGCCATTCTCCAAAACGCTTTGGGCAATTGTTTGAAACAAGCCAGCAGTTTGTGTGTTGTTAAGTTTCCGGCCGATATACGCATAGAGATAAAGCTGATCATTAGCAGAATAAGAAAGTAATGTAACCAGATTTTTGCTAGAATCAGTATCTAACACAGCACCTAGCAACTGGAATCCAGCAGCATAGAGCTCGGCGCTAGTCGAATCTGTCTTAGTATTATAAACTGCAACATAATTATCTTATTGCGTGTTAGGCGGTGGACAAAATGGTGTCGTACAACCGCACTTAACTAGATCTTCGCTTGTAAAAGGAAAATTCTTGACACCCGCGTTCGTGGGAAGTTCAGCCATGGACGTCATGTTTTTCAACAGACCCTCAACTTTGACTGCCGAATCGGGCCAGCTTGCAAACAGGTCATTTGTAGGCTTCGGCTTGTAAATGCTGTTCACTCTAGAAGTTTCAATTGAAACTGCGCTGGTAATAGAACTAATAGCGAGTATAACTGTGTTAACCAATCTCATTCAATGGAAGGATTCTTTCGCTCTGATTGAGGTTACCCAGTTTTCAGAGGAATATGTTATTTTTTTAAATAGAATCCTCGTCAGAGGGGTCGTGCATTGGATGCCTAAAGCAGAACATCCTCGACCACTTAAAATGCATGATCTATGTAAGAAATACGTCCGTTTAGTCCATTCTTAAATTATGTTGAGT
Organism: Blastobotrys proliferans; assembly: GCA_003707485.3. Lineage (NCBI taxonomy): Eukaryota > Fungi > Ascomycota > Dipodascomycetes > Dipodascales > Trichomonascaceae > Blastobotrys > Blastobotrys proliferans. Next base: position 13,080 of record PPJI03000027.1, read on the forward strand.
TTGCATGCAGTTAGTACTGAAAGAGAGCAAACCGGTAGAGAGTATATGCACATATACTGAAACTTGCCAAGCAATGGCAGTATCGTATGAGCAGTTGTACTCGGGATGAACTCTATCTACCAACGGCCCGAGTGTCCGGATCTTGGTTGGCGATCCGGGTAGATCGGTTCGGCATCTGCCTCGTTGAGGGGTTGAAGGGTTGAAGCGAGATCTTGCAACGCAACTTAATTTTCTGCTTTTTGATTTACCATTCCATAATGAGCTTCGATAAATTATCATTAGAGATCAAGAATGTTATATGGGAATATTTGTATCGAATTGAAAGTGATGAGTCCATGACAGCTTTTTCAAAGCCGGATTTTGCAACCTGTTCTCGTTCGTTGATACTGCCTACGTGGTCCTATGTCAATTTACAATGGTTTCAGGGGGCATGTGAACTGGGGTACAAGGGATCAAAAAATCTTTCATTGTTATTGAAGAAACATAAAGACCAAGACACTGATATAACAACGTTTTTCGAGCGAATTAACCAAGTTTATGCCCCGAAAGTACGCCACCTAACTGGTGATAAGAATGTTGGACTTCACTGGGGATTACAGCACGGCTTGAGACTTGACCACCTGCAGAGTCTCGAAATAACAAACTATGTATATCAACATTTCGACCAGTTGGCTCGGGAGAGCATACGGAAAATTGTAGTAAGAGGCATGAAAAAACCCATTAGGGCTACTAGGCGGTTTGGGAAGGTGATATTAGACGGCACAAAAGTAGCTGAAGAAACGTTTGACATATTCGAACGATTAGCCCAAAATTGTCCATACCTAGAAGAGTTGGCAATCAATCATTATAACTTTAATCATACTGAAGTGGACCAACTGAGAACACTTCTTGGAAATGGCAGCGTAAGAAAACTTGCAATAGCAGAACGTCAAGACCAGTCTAATTTTGCTATAAATGAAGCGGTATTTAAGGAAGCCATATGTGCTAAAGGGTTATTGGAAGCGCGATTATCAGCCATAATATCACATGAAGGCGCCTGTACTCTACTTGACTTACAGCCGAGTGACACAAGTATTGAATCTCTGGATTGGACAAGCTTTGAACCAGACGCTTGTGATGACAAGCTAGTCACCCTAGTGAAAGTGATGCCGCAACTTAAACACATCAGGTATGGGAGTTTTATCTCTATCGACAATGTGGACAGATATTTCAACTACGTAATGTCTGAGTTATTGCCTACTCTGAAAAGCAGCAGTCCAAATTTGTCCGGTATTGAACTTTTTGCCGCGCTAATGAATACCAAACAGACCGTATTGATGATCGATAAAGTGATTCCGGCGGTATCCACTCTTTTCAAAGATCTAACTACTTTCGCTCTGGACGTTGATAAGGTACCAGCGAACTCGTTCCCGATGATCAAAATTGGGTGCCAATTGCGACAATTGAAAAAGTTAAAGACAAACTTTAGGACCAGTTATCTGGAAATTAAGCAAGTGTTGAGACAAAATCTCAATGATGGGTTTGTACTGTTCCCCTGTCTCACAGATTGGTACGTTAAAGAGGGCTACCTGGGATTTGACTTGCGTATAGTATTCCGATTGCATAGTTCACCTAAAGCACCACACTTGCCAATGGATATCGAAGCAAATGATTGTATCAAAACGTTCATCAAAGATCACATTCCCCGATTCAGTCAGGCCAGACTATGGAACTACAGGCTGGAACACGCTGCTATACCGAATCTCACCAAAGATCAAAATTTTGGATGCAAATGTAGGAACTGTAGATGATCGTGGTAGCAAATAAATATTGTCATGTGCCAAATATGAGCCTTCTCTACTTGTGCCCTTTTCAATGGTTGATTGATTTGAAAATTCCCGCATTGTGGGTAGATGGCTGGATAGAGCGTGCGGCGCCCCTGGATCGCACCCGGTGCTCGCACGAAACGGTCGGCAAAGGGTAGTCGCTGTAAACATATGTACTGGTTAAAATATTCATTTTACTTGCCTTTAAAAAAAAAGCATACATCACTATCTACTTCTGTTCCCTCAGTCTATAGAAGGCAATACCATGTGAAGGAACTTTGGCTTTCACTCTTCCTCCATTGACGGACCCAATCTTTTTGCCCAAAAGTTTAGGATCATTGGCGTTTAACCCGTCTTCATAAGACTGTGCAGTGGCGTTATAAGTATATTTCGCTGCAGTACTGATATGCTGGTCTTTTAAAATCTGGTTGGCATCACCATCGCTCATTCGGTTGCCCCAGATATCGTAAATATCCCACGACTTGCTTGCCTGTGGAGCAGCTCCTCCATTTGCTTCACTGTAGAATATGTCGCTTAAAGTTGCTTCAATTTGATGATCCTTATTATCGGCGTTGATCAAAGCAACAACCCAGTCACCTCCATACAGTTCACCAGACCATACCTGCAATTCTCCAGGTGTGCCATTTTCAATCTCTCCAGTGAATTGCCTCCAAACTCGATGCCCAGATACCCCCAATGGATCCTGAGAAATGGCAATTGCGGCAGGGTTTGCCAAAACAGAGAAGGATTTGGCGTCCATTTTTCGAATATCATTTCCCATTAGCAGTGGTGATTTAAGCATACACCACATGGAGAAATGAACCATGTTTTCATCATCCGTCAGCCCATTACCGACTTCGAGCATATCCATGTCATTGAAACCTCCCATGTTCTGGAAACCAGGGGTGGTAGCATTTCTTGGCCACGAACTGATCAGGGCGTTCTTATTCAAGATATTCATGACAGAGCAATGATATCCAGTGTTACCACAATTGTAGTAATCAACATCGTTACATGGACACCCATCATCATATGCATTGAAGGAGGGTCCGATATCCCCACTCATTCGCCATGAGTTTGCAATCTTTTCGCCCCAACTGAATGAAGCATCCTGACCCCAGTTACACAAAGAATAGAAGATCTCTCTGCCCGAGTTTTGAATTGCCTTACTCATCTTGTCGTACCTATTGAAACTCACAATAGGATCACCGAACTGGCCCTGATTGTTACAGTTGTCGTATTTTAGGTAGTCCACCTCCCAGGAGGCGAAGGTACTGGCATCGATTTCTTCATGATCCAAACTACCAGCGTATCCAGCACATGTTTCGGTACCTGCAGATGAGTACATGCCAAATTTTAAACCCTTGCCATGCATTGACTGGGCAACAGCCTTCATTCCATCAGGGAATTTCTTGGTATCAGCTTTTAGCTTGCCGTCAGAGTCTCTACCATCTGACCAGCAATCATCCAACACAACATATTCATACCCTAGGTCCCGAAGGCCGGTATTGACAATAACATCTGAACTAGACTCTAGCAAATCAGCTGAGACATTGCATTGGAATGTGTTCCAGTCGTTCCAACCCATCTGAGGGGTAGCCGCATTTGCGATTACTGCAGAAGCAATCAGTGTTAATAGTTGAGTTTTCATCGTGTTTTTGGATTATGGTCCAGCAGAAGAGCATGAATAAGCTCTCATTTTTATATCCTGGTTCTGGTAGCATTTCGAATCTCTGCGGAAATGATCAACGTGTTTACACATGTGACAACGCCACTAGACTCTGCTGTGTATTATATCCAAAGTCCCCACCATTGAGAGTGGGAGGAAACTTGTTTCGCATTATCAACGGTACAATGACAGGAGCCGTGTAACATTATCATCTGTAGGGTCAGGGGACTTACCCCGCCGCACCCAACACAGGCAATACAGACCAACCCAGCATACAACAGAATACACATAGAACATAGTGGTGAACTTTGATTTCGAGGGTCATACCCGTGACTGATTACATTGGCCTATATCCATCGCATGACAACTGAGGGTTACCCCCAAAGAGCTATCACCAAGTAGTGATCTAGTGGTGAGGGGGACAACACTCGGAACCCCAAAAACAACTCTGGCTTTTCCACGAATGTTACATTCCTGGATAAATTAATTACTGCAAGATAACTGCTGAACTGTAGCAAATCCTGAACAATTGCAGAAGAGAGGAGCAAGGGTACCATTTTACGGGTGGAATATCGGTAATCAAAGAGTGGGGTAAACGGGTTTCATGTCGATCATGATGCACAGTTAACATGTATGTGATCTGCAAATCATCTAAATTGTCCATTAATTAAGTAAGTAACGTATCAGACCTGCACACAATAGCACCCAAACTTACAGAAGCCATGTATCTAACCAATCATCCGGGCCCATTTGCAATTCCAGAAAACAGAAGAAGGCGCTTGGAAGTGCATTTATCCAGCTCAGCAATTTATCCCTGATTGAACCCGATCCGTCAGACATGCAGGACTGCTCGTGGACTGCCCGTGAGCATTTGTAGCGCATATAATCGCATGCCGTGTGGGTTTGCAAACCGTTTGCAGACGTTCCCGAGACCACAACAGGACCATCTATAGTAGGACGGTTATCTAGTCATTTCAAAACCGCACGACGCGAATGTGTGCTCCCTAAAGTGGATTATTTTAGGCTAATATAGAGAGACCACCAAAACAAAAACCCTATTGGTCAACCGGTAGCACTCAATCCGCTCCTACATGTGGCACACTGGCTATCTTAAGTTACAATTTTCATAGTACTTCAATATAAACACCACCAAACCTATACGGGGGCTTTACAAAAATATTGGGACCTATTTAACCAACATTTTGGCCGCAAATAGTTGAGCCTCACGGATAATCGGAGATCCGAGTAAAACATCAGAAAGCTTAGCTACGAATTGATTTTCCGAAAATTCAACAATAAAAAATCGGCAATAGTTTAGTGGCTAGAATTTCCGCCTGTCAAGTGGTCTTGTGACTACAGCACGCGGGGGACCGGGGTTCAATTCCCCGTTGCCGAGATCCTCTTTTTTTTGTTTCGTGACTTGTGTTCTGTGTTCACTACGAACTGGCCAGTGTAAAACACAATCTTGTGACTTGACTAAGTAAGGTATATTGATATTAATACAAAATGTTATAATGAATAGTAGTTAGAATGAAAAGCTAAACAGGGTCACCATTCCAGCTGATTTGCCCACTTTACGGACTTTTTGGTTGCTACTCGGCGTGGTATCCGTGATCGTTCAGAGGTTGCGGTTGCTGTTGCTGTTGTAGTTATTGAGGACTGTTCCTCGCTGGGTGGTGATAGTGTCATGTACTTTTGCAGGGCTTCGGGAGTATAGAATCCTACTTTGATACTAGACGATTGCTCTCCGCCTTTCAACAGAGATTTGCCAGGTTCTACCTGGTTATGTTTTGGTTCGCATCTCCTCTGGGGTGATCTATCTCTAGTATCAATATCCTTTTCAACCAGTCGTTTTGATCTTCTAGGTGTGAATGGTTGTTGATTCTGTTGTTTCTTAACTCTATACCTGCTAGGTGGTTTGTTGATTTTTGAAGTCGAAGCCGATGATTTCGATGTAGACGATGATGACGACGCTGCTGCAGTAGCATTTGCTATGTCGTGTTCGCTAGGCATTCCTTCCAAATGACAAAACAATGTATTGGATTGAACGGGCCCAAGCTCATGCCAAAATGGTTTAGATACTGTGCTCAATGCTTGATCCAAAAAGATTCCAGAGTTGACATGAACACTTTGTGTAGTCATTCCTTTATGCTATGTCGGGTGAGAGTGAGGACTGAAACATCACCACACAGGGTTAGCGAGATGGAGGTTTTTGTATTGTTTGTTTACAAATGTACGTTTTGGGCAGTGATCGGTGGGGCTCGATGGTTGCCATGGTGACCGACGACCGAGGCTCTACCTGCACCACAGGTTGATATCACGATGTGTAGACCGTTTTTTGCTTCTTTTTTTTTTGAAAAAAGAAGTCATTACGTCTAGGGTTATGTTCTTCTTTTTTAAAAAAGAAGCAAAAACAGTGGCCGTTGGCCCAACTGCCTATTGACTTGTTTGTGGGCACATACAAATGTCCCAAATACAAGACTTCCATTTCTTGAACTTTGCCTTTTACACGCCACACTAGTATCGTGTAAACTCTTTAGCTAGCTTGTAAACCTACTGATCACTGATCTGTACAGCTCCAGACGATTTAGCTACTAGTAAACCAAACATGGCTCCATCATCACCAAAAGACGTTGAGCTTCAACCAGTCGTTGAACCATTTGATAATACCCAGCGCTTGAAACCTACCACGATTACCACTGGAACTGAAACCAATGACCAAGCGGTCGAAATTGAAGCTGAAGGTGAAGCTGAAAATGACGACGATACACTACCTCAGTCATTATTTGTACAGCATATGGCTACATACCCGGCGGTTGGAGCGGCGGTGGGGTTTGCCGCGTCATTCCCTGTAGTAAAGATATTTGCGTCAAATGCAGTTCCATTGTTCATGGCTTGGAGGGATAGAAACGACCCAGTTAGCAAACGCGCTGTGCCTGTGATTGAAAGAGCTGATAAGTTTGGAGATGGTTTACTGAACAGAGTAGACGAACGATACCCTCAGCTGCGCACTGCCAGACCCGAGGAGTTGTATGATTTGGCAGCACAGCCAATTAGAAATGCCAGAACCACTGCGTCGGTCTACAGCAATGCCGCTCAAGGTGTTTTTTCATCAAGAGTGGTCCGTCCAAGTAAGCGCGCAGTGAGGGCAGTTAGAAACCGATATTCAAGGGTCTACGATACCCAGGGAAAGGCTCTATTCCGATCGCAATTCGATCCAATTGTGGCACCACTGAACGACAGAGTGGAAGGAATAATCATCGACTATATTCCGGGAAGTGGTGGATTGGAAAAACCCGACGTGTCTAATGAATTGAGCCGAAGTTGGAGATTGGGTCGTGCAGCATTACGAAGAGCCAGGCCAGCGGTTCGAGACCAAGCCGCATATTTGTCTGACTTGCCTGCAGCTGCTGGTTCTAGAGTAAGACAAATTTATCGGGATCGTAGATCAAATCATAGTGAAAGTAGACGAGGTGCGGCCGTAGCAGCAGTTGGTACTGGTAGACAAGCTGCTAATGAAGGAGCCCGGTTCTTGAGAGGATGGAGAAGTAGGCAGAACAGTACTAGCGTAGAAGAGGAAGAAGAAGACGATGACGATGACGACGGTGAAGAACTGTTTGTTACCCCTCGACGACAGCAACCACCAGTTAATATCGTTGATAATTGCGAGTGCGAAGATGGAAGTAGGGAGGAAAGCGAAGGTGAGAACGAGAACCACCTTGGCGATCAGGTAGAGGGTCATTGGACTGCCTAATCTAATCACAACGCGGCAGTTACTATTTTCTATTCTTCTATTTCGATTCAATATTTCATAGCAATTTTGTGTTTAATTCCAAAATTTAGTTTTTCATCCCAATTGTTTTGTGCTTCTGTGCTTTTCTAATTTCTAACTTCTACACGACTACTCATAGACGTAATCCTCGTAAAACTTATATATAGCTATCATGTCAGACTCCGCTCAAACTCAAACTCAAGCTGGTGAAACCGTTAACAATGGCCAATCAGTAAACGAGGGTATTCCACAGGATAATGTTGTAGATGATAGCCAGGGTCAAGAGGCGCTTAACGATAAGCGAACGGCAACGGATGATAACGCCAACAACGCTAACGTAGAGGGCACTGAGGACGACAATCAGAATCCAGTGCCATCCATTAAATCTCCATTGTACTATGTCAGTTCAGATGAGAATGGTAATTACAACCTTGTACAGCCTACAGATCCAGCTGAGAGTGGTGCCGGCGTTGGCGACGACGATGATGATGACGATGATGACGACAACAGTGGTGGTGCACCAACAACTCAGGGACAGGAAGGACAGGGTAGAACAATTGCGAGACGAATCTTTGAAGCAGTTCTTGGGGTTCCGATCGTCGTTGTTAAAGGTGTTCGTGCGAGGGAAATAGCGTTATACGAAGCAATCGTTGAGAATTCGTTGGATACATTGGGTTCTGCAATTGATCAACAAGCGGCTCTAATAGACTCGTTGCGCCATGTACTGATCAACGCCGATGACGCCAAGCAACAAACAGTTACTGCCGTTCCTCGAAAGCTGTCGGCACGCAAACAAGTGAGTGGTGGTACGGACCCGAACCAGGACAAGCTGTGTACTTGTGATACTGTAGCACCTTCCAGTAACTAATTACCAGCTGTACCGTGTAATATCAGCTGAGCAGACCTTCTGTCGGTCATTTTCCAGTTGTAGTCTAACTGCTCGCACGCAATCTGAAGTAGTTCTTGCATAGTATTAGAAATCGGTCTTCACTGATTGGGGAACCCGCCCCCTACCGCCGTTTTTTATCTCCCTCTCTCTCCGCTATCCACGAAGACAAGACCAAGACAACTTCTAGTCAATAAACAAGTTATCAATAATAATGGTAGAACCAGGAAGTTCGTCCAGTACAGACCCACTGTTGAACAGCCAAAATGACCGGGATGGTGCAAGTGCAAGCAAATCAATCACCGCAAGCTCTGGCTTATACCGGGATTTATTTCGAAACTTGAGCACAAAAAGCGCACTGATTGCTGAGTTTGGGATTCTAGTTCTACTGTATTCACTTTATAGTTCTATCCTAAATAACGACATTATTCTATTCAGTGGTCATCCATTTTTCAATTCAATCGGGTTGACTGCTCTTGGTGCTGGAATATTGCTAGTTCAACCGGCCCCAAAGTCCGCTGCTCACAAGACATTACAGGGACATATTCATGGGATTGTAAATTCAATTGCAGTTGCAAGCTTTATTGCTGGATCTGGGGTAATTTTCTACAATAAATCTCTTCATGGAGCTGATCATATCACTACATGGCACGCAACATTTGGTATAATAACATACGCGAGCTTGGTATCGGTGCTTACATTTGGTGCCTGTATCTACTGGTTGCCAGAGCAAGTGTTTGGGTCAGTCAACACTGCAAAGACATTCTACAAGTACCACCGATTGGCGGGGTATTTTGTGTTGGTATTGATCAATTGGACTATTTTCCTGGCTACTTTTTCGGACTACAATGTCACTACTCTCAAACTGAGTCCATGGGTTGTTGGGATTTCGTCCCTGTTGTTCCTTGGGGGTGTCACCTCTCAAATTAACCCGAACAAGATCCGACTGTTCTAACTAGCATAGCATACTATAGAGCGTAGCGTGGCCTGCCATTGTTCACTACCACTTCGCACTGAGAAGCGATGCTGAGCAGTGTGTTTGCCTAAATAGGAAATAAATTGAATTAGGGCTTCCTTTGAATCTCCCAATTACCCAAAGTATGTGCTCCGTGCCGATAATTACACTAGCGCACACACAATAATGTTCTCATATTTACACGCAGCAGTACCCAGCGCGGCCCTTGCGCTTGGGCGAAAGCAGAGTGTGTAGCTGGTAACGCTGGGACCGGAGCCCACTCAATACACCACTCAATTATTCACCTGTTGAAATTATCACCACTCACTTTTCCTTCGACACCTAAGCACAACAACAGAACCAAAGAGTACGTATAATTTTTGTGGGTCACCAGATCACTAACACAAACAATGAACAATACAGTGGGTCGACTTAACGAATATCAAGTCATTGGCCGACATTTGCCAACTGAAAAAGAGCCAGAACCAAAGCTCTACCGAATGAGAATTTTCGCACCAAACACTGTCGTCGCCAAATCTCGATTCTGGTACTTCTTGGCCAAATTACAACGAATTAAAAAGACTAATGGTGAAATTGTTGCTGTAAATCAAATTCATGAAAAACGACCAACCAAGGTCAAGAACTTTGGTATCTGGATCCGATACGACTCTCGATCCGGCACTCACAACATGTACCGAGAATACCGAGAATTATCACGAACCGACGCTGTCCATGCTTTGTACCAAGACATGGCTGCTCGACACCGATCTCGATTCCGATCCATCCACATTTTGAAGGTTGTTGAAATCGAAAAGACCGAAGACGTTAAGCGACCATACATTAAACAATTGTTGGACAAGAACTTGAAGTTCCCATTGCCACACCGAGTGCAAAAGTCCAGCAAGGTTTTTGCTTCTCAACGACCATCTACCTTCTACTAAAACGTTTGTTAGTTGTTTTTAGCAAATAATATATTTCTGATGTATAATGTATAAACTTTAGTTCCTCATTGGGCCGGGTAGCGTAGCGCTGCATAAACACAGTAGAAGAAGCGCCGCAGGCACTGTTTTTTGCTTCGTTTTTAAAAAAGAAGAAAGCCCACCGCATGTTGAACTGTCATCGTCAAGTCGGATCGGATCGGACCCCCGTCCAGTTGCAGTGATGCCATTTTGAGTTTTTCCCTGCAACAAGGCCGACCTCACCCAACACGTAAACAGAACACTTCCTACAAAATCACGAAAATGTCTGAAGACAAGAAGCAGCAACAACCAGACCAGTCTGCTGAAGATGTGTTGCAGATGCTGGACTCATTAGATCAACAGGGCAAGAAGGGCGGTGCAGGCTCTGCAAAGAAAAAGACCAAGAAGGCCGAAAAGGCTGAAAATGGCGACAAGCCGGAGAAGGAAAAAGAGGAAGATATCATGGGCTTTTTGGACTCTTTGACAAAGAGTCAAGCCAATTCTGGCAGGTCTACACCTTCAGCAAGCGCCAGGAAATCCACCGAGGCAAAGAAACAGCCCCAAGCCCAGGATGACCAGCAGTCAAAGACTCAAGAGCAGCCACAATCACAACCACAAGCACAGGCTCAGACACAGGAACAGGAGCAGGTAGAAACAGAGACACAGTCACACGAGCGACAGGATATTCCAGATCCAATTGGTGTTCTGTCGAGTTGGTGGAGTAAGAGCAAAGGAGGAATCTGGGATAGTGCATCGAGTGCGGTTAAACAGGCTGAGCAAAGAGTTCGAGATTTCCAGCAAGAACAAGCATCTCAGCAGACCATTGAGAGTTTGGGTGACAGTTTCACCAAGTTTTCACTAGGAGGTGGAAAGTTTCTCAAGAGTGTTTTGGATACTATTGCTCCACCGATTTCACAGCATGAACAGCTACAAATCCATATCTTTCATGACATGGTTGGCTATCCTGCAATTGACACCATAGTTTATAATGTATTTGATCGTGTAATGCAGCAGGTAGAAGGCGGAGGAGACCTAACCATGATTGTCCAGAAGGGCAAAGAGCGTCACAGAAGAGGCTCTGATAGCAGCCAACAGCGGGACATGAATGTGTTCAAAGGAGAGCTAGAACAAGGTAAAAAGCTGGCTGCTGCTAACATCGAAGACTATATACACGCTAAAGAGAAGTTAGAGAGCGAAGCAGCTGCCCAGGATGGAAGTGCTAGTGATTCAGCCGCACAGACAGACGCTAGTGACGCCGCATCCACGCAAGACGGTAACCACGACCAAAAGGACGAACACAAGGTACGAAAGTCTAATATTTATTTGTCTATTCAACCTACTGCAAACGAGAAATCTAATGACAGCGATCCAACTTATATTGCACCCTCGTCTGGAAACACGTTTTATTTCGTGGTCTATCTCTCGGACCCAGAGCATAACATCAAATTCAGCACCATCTCGCAACCTTTCCCGCTGCAATGGCAGGAATGGTTGGACAAGTCTCAGGATGTGTTTGAGAATTCGGATGCAGATCCGCGAGACTGGGTTATTGACTGGATTGAAGAGGGTCTAGGGCTCGCAGTAGGCGTCGTGGCACAGTCGTACGTGGCGAAACGTATGGGTGTAGATACGCTGTTCCAATAGTCTCTGTAGCGTCCATAGTAACAATCACATCGCACCCGTGAGCCGCACACTGGCTTGTAACGCTTCCGGTGGATTTCTTCTTTTTTCAAAAAAAGAAGCAAAAAACGGTGCCTGCGGCGCTGCTCCCCTACCGTCTACTGTTTTTGCTTCTTTTTTAAAAAAGAACGTGTTTCTTACATTATTTCACAATCGTATTAGTCTATATGGTTCTCAATTAATTAAACATCTCGGAGTAGTATTCACCAGTCTGTGTCAGCTTTACAAAACACCACATGAACACCGATGAAAGCACAGGAATCGTTAGATTATCATCAAAAATATCAATAGCCTCAGAGACAGCCCCAACCAGGCCACTGACGACAGCCAGCACGGGAAACGAAATCTTCGATGTGTCAGGGGTCCACAAAATTTCACCAGGCGCGTTGTTGAAATCCCACAACGGAATAAACACCTGGTACAGCAACCACGAGCTAAATACTCCGGTCAAAAATGCTGCCGTAGCACCTGCTAAACTCTTGTTGCCAATTTTTGGAGTCAAATGACCATAAGCTCTGCCAAATGTCGAGGCAGCAGTGTCGGCCCATGACAGCAACAACACCGCCAACAACGAAATATCCTTTGGAAATAATAAAAATACAATCACCAAGCCCACAAGGTACCATACCACTCCATTAACAGTATCCACCTCCTTCTCACGCATCAAAAAGCCAACAAATTTGCAGTATAGCTGGTTAAAGTGCTGATTCTTGAATCGAATATAGTCACAGCCGCCAATCCCGATCAACATGGCCGTCAAAACTGGCGTGACCTGAGACAAGGACACGCCAATAGTGTACAGCCATAGTGTTAAAAACCCAATAGATACATGCAAAACCTTACGCGGAACTTCGTGTTTGTGAATTAATTTGGAAAAATGTTTATGAGATGGAATGGTTAATGATGCTAATGCTGCTAGTGATGCTGACGATGCGTTTTTCAATAAATTATCAGTGTATCCGATTTCAGGAGATGATCTTGACGATAAGGTTGAAATTTCTGACGACCCTATGGCTGATCCAGATCGATATTCCTCTTCGTCGTCATATTCTTCATCATCGTCGTCTTCGTCTATTGATCTAATTTCCGTGGTTGTTGTAGTCAGTTCATCGTCATCTCCCGCTAGTTTATCCACTACGATATGCACATTTTCGTGTCCTTGCTGTCTTTGGCGCTGTTTTAAGCTCATAATGTTAAGGTATCAAAGTGCAAGTGCAAGTAAACTAGTAGAAAAGAACAATAAAATTTGATTCCACGTTTTTTGGCTTGTGAAAGTTCTGCACGCTGTTCGCTGTTCTCGCACGCACACGCCAGGCCAGTGAACAAATATTTGGATTTGGGGGCACTAGAGAGACACGCAGGCTGTTCTAGGCAAGAATTGCTGGTGATCCTTGGACCCGTTATGTCCCGGAACGCAGTGGCGATACTTGAGCAGTGTACCGATGTACCGACGTACCGACCGACTTTGGCATCCATGACCTCAGTTTGTGATTCAGAGATAACACGGTGGGCAGTGGCGATGGCGAGACACACAAGTGGCGCGCACTGGGCAGGAATGCTGGCGCAGGTTAGGTTCGAGGTTCGAGGTTCGAGGTGTGCGGCTCAACCGCGACCATGGGCGACGCTCTACTGTTTTTGCTTCTTTTTTAAAAAAGAAGAACATTACCTCTAGGGATGACTTCTTCTTTTTCCAGAAAAAGAAGCAAAAAGCGGTGGACGCCGGGGCGGGTGGCGGACGAGCCGCATCGGCGGTCGGAGCATGATATAATGGTTGGAGTGGGAGAAGTTTTTTCGCACATCGACACTAGCACAAAATGGATGCGTTCGAGGCACGAGTGCAGTTCACAAAAATGATCCAGAAGCTGAATGGCACGGTGACAAGCAACAATGTCGCGGTGTCGTTCATGCTGAAGGACAAGGACTTTGAGGAGGATTTGTACGATTGCTTCATCGAGGAAATCTCCGCCGGCGGTGCAGGAGGAGGAACCCTGAACATCAAGATAAACGCATTGTTCTTGATTGATGCACTGTGTGGTACGCTGAAGGACAGAGAAAAGTACCATCATAACTACAGGACGTGGTTGAACCGGGATTTGCCGGAGATTGTATCAAAAGTGGTTCCAAGTACTCAGCTAGGTGCCATTAACGTCAACAGCGCTAAGGATGCTCTTCAGCGCATCCAACAAAAGGAATTTCTGGATAATGATATGATCCAACAGCAGATAGAGCGGCTGGATAACTTCGAGGCTGGCGACAAGCGGTCATTGGAGTGGTCCAAGGAAGAAATTCTCCGTCGAATGGATGAAGATCGAGAGCGAGCAAAGCGACATAAAGAAAATATCTGGGCCGTTGAGGAAAGATATGCAGAATTCGAGAGACTATGGAGTACACAAAACCCGTTAAAAGATTTAGACTATGAACAAATGCGTGAAGATAATGAGATTGTACAGGCGTCGGTTCAGCCTATATGCTAAAGACAAATAAATAATTTAGAAAGAAAAATCACCTTTGAGAATCCTTTCTGCGATAGGAGTAGGTGGTCTTTTGATATTCAGGGAACTTGAGCGGGATGCAGTAGCAGACCCGCTTCGACTGTTCCCCGAAGAGTCGATATCTTGAGGTTCTCGTAACTGGAAGTCTTCACAAAACGTTGGTTTGAACTTGATTGCTACTGATGAACGTCTGTGATGATGCCTTGGACAAGTAATTGGCGACGTTGGCGACGATGATGAACCCTCGCTGAACGATCGTGTTGTTGAGTATGCCATGGGATGATGCGTAGCAGCTAGTACTTGTTGAGCAGTTTGTGCAGTAGGAGAACTAATAGATTTAGATCTCGATAGTGTATATTGACCTGTTGGACTATGCGGTGTAAAATAAAACGATGGAGATACCGGTTCAGTTGTTGGAGAGATTGGAGATGTAACTTCAAGATTTGAAGATTGCACGGTTTTGGCACTTTTTGGAATGGCCAATGGCCTTGTATTTGTACTGTTTTCGTGGTTGAATCCGGGGTTATCACGGTTGTTACGGTTGTCACGGTTATCACTGTTGGGGTTCATTTTGGGCAGTTGTTACAGTAAACAAAAAAATGGCACAGCAAGGATATTTTATTTGTTGAATTTCTTTGAGTTCTTGATTTAATATTAAAGAATGTACGCGGCACCAAGCTGTCTGCTGTTTAGAGTTTTTTTGGGTTTGACATGGGTATCGTTACTTATATATATTTCGACGAAAAAAGGTGGAGTAAACACTTGCTATGTGAAATAATATCCGATAGTGGATGTGGATGCATCCAACCTTTCGATACCGGCTCAGGCACCTGAGAAAAGAGAGGTGATAAGACAGCTCAAATCTGATTCAAATTATGCTCGAGATGGTCCAATAACCGGCACCAACCCGAGCTTCAGGACTGAACTGGGGTAACTCCACTTTTTTTGGGTATATTATTCTTAGTGCTCATGACTTCTCTAAAGCGAACGCTCGCTCGCCTTTGCTTGCTAGCTGGGGTGTGTCTCTACCTTTGTCCATTCTATGAAAAAGTGTTTCGGATAGAGAGGAACACTAGTTCCATGATGTGATTTTGTGTCATGATCCTCCAAATTGGACAAGACCAGAAATACAAACAGTCGGGCCCGCTTTAGGTATCTGGGGAATATCACCAGATTTTTTTTTTTGTTTTTACTTTTACAGGAACGTTCGTGTTTCTTTTGAATAAAAAGAGTGGGGATAGCTATATAGTTTTAGTTTATTTAGTAAAACCTCTCCTTTGTCCTCGGTACATGCATCACAGACCCTATTGTTTCTCTTGGGTTTAACGATGAATAGCAGCCGATGAAGATGAAAAACAACAAGACTGAATGAGCGCATTCAGCAACCCGTTGACACCTTCGATTGCCCATGTAGCCAGCGTACCACTGGACCCTATAGCAACTGTAAATGAATTTGTATGTTTGTTAGCCCATTCAAATAGTTTGTCATCCTGGTCGGTGGCATTGTCTGATGCCATGAACAAAAAGCCAGACTTGGAATAACAATCTCTAACTGCATTAAGCTTGGAAACTGTGGCGTCGTAGATGACCACTTTTCCTGGCTGTAATCTGGCCCGGATCTTTTGATCACTAAATGCATCATTGATGTGATTGATAAACTCCCCAAGAACCACACTGGTTCTATCAGGATCGTCCGTCATGATTTGATTCATGTGGAAATAAATACTACAGTCATTGAACTGGGTCCAGGATCCTGGTAACCGTTCAATGGTCGACTCTAACATTGGCTCAACCTGTTTCTTCCACTCTCTGGATCGCTTCTCATCCACATAGGTGACCCACTCGTCTGATCCATACGGTCTTACGTATCCCCCATCTTCAGCGATCAGCCCTACGTTGACCCGTCGGAACGTTCGCTCCAAGGTAGCTTTAGAATCGCTACTGATCAGGTAAACTATGTTATTAGGATCCGACACAAGCTCATACAGTACTGTGATCTTCCTTTGAGGCGAAATATAACTAGAAGTTGGCGATGCCTGTTTCAATGCCGAGAGCCCCGCACCTACCGCCTTCTTGGCTTTCACTGTAGAACTATTGGCAGCAGCGATGTCTCCCCCGTCCAAATTCAAAAAGAACACTCGTCGCTGTTCCTCACATTGCAAGTACTGCAGCTTTAGCTTGTTCAAATCCAACCTATGCATGCTGTTAATGTGTCGTCGTTGTGCTTCGTCCCATGCTTTTTCTACTGAACCAATGAAATCCGTGGCCCATTCCCCTCCTGTAAACGACGATACATACTTGTACAACTCCTCATGACATTTAGCTCGCTGGTTTGCTGGCATTCGCAGTGCTGCATGGAACGTCTGTGCCATCTGCCGCTTATCCCAGGGGTTGACCAAAAGCGATGCATCTCCGAGTATGGAAGCCGCACCAGTGAATTCACTGAGAATCAACGGCCCTTTGACTGATGCATTGCAGTACACAAACTCATGGCACGTCAGGTTCATACCTTCACGCAAAGAGGCCACTGCAAACGCATCTGCTTCCGATAACAACGCTAGGTACGTGTCGAACGAAATATCCTGCTGTAAAAGAACCACTGGCAGAGTTCCTGCCAGGTTCTTTCTCAGAGAGTTGATACGATCGACTATCTGTGATACACTAGCTTCCAAGTCTGGATCTGAAACGCTTGACAGACACACTTGAATTAGCACCGCATTTTCAATCCATTCTGGGTGACGCTTCAAAAACTCCTCGTACGCCAGCAGTTTTTGCCTGACTCCTCGAATATGATCCAGCTTGTCCCGAGCCACAATCAGCTTTTGGGTTGGCCATCGATCCCGGATCATGTGCCTCCACTTGATTACTTCTTCGTTCAGCAGCTGTTCATCCAGTGATTTGGGGTCAATTCCAATAGGGGAGTTTACAACTGAAACAAAGTGTCGCTCTTCTGACCTGATTCCAAACGGCGTGGTGTCCACCGCCAGCAATCGGTTGCATGTCTGCAGGAAATGTCGCGAATACTCACTGATCTGGAACCCGACGCAATTGGCCCCAAGCATGCCTTCTAGCAGCTCCTTTCGACACGCCAGACATCGGAAGACCTCGCTCGACGGGAAGGCGACATGCAGAAACATGCCGATTTTGGCATTAGGCAGCTTTTCTCGGATCATGCCACACACCAACAACAGGTGATAATCATTGATCCAGATAATGTCGCCCTCCTCGTAGATTTCGATAATCTTGTCTGCAACCTGCTGGTTAAGCTGTTGATATTGGCCCCAAGAATGGTCTTCGTAGGCCTTGTTCTTTGGGTTATCGGGCACCTGATAATGCAGAGTCGGCCATAGGATTTGTTTACAATAGTGATTGTAGTGTCCCTCAAACGTTGTGTCGTCTACATAGACCGGTATGTTATCATGCTTATCCCTCATTTCCTTCTCAATTGCAAGTTTTGTTTCCTCTGCCAATTCGTCGGTGGGCATTCCCAGAGTTCCAACCCATTTAACCGTTTCAAACTCACCATCCATATGAGCCCTGTTGATTGCATTTTTCAGTCCCCCGTTGCCACCATGCTGGAACTCTATTGACCACTGGTAGTCGTTTACATTAGGTCTCTGTTGAATGATTTCTGGTTCACCCATTCGTTTTCTTGTCGGGGGTGAAGTGGTTGCCAAAGACTTGCCAACATGCTGCGTAACATGCGACCTGTCAGCCAGCAAGTGACTAGGAATTGGACTTTCTGCTCGAGATTGAGGTTGTAGAGCAAACTTTCGCAAACTGGTTAGTAATCGCGGAGGACTCGCTTCTGGACTGGTGGATGCTCGACTACCTGAAGGTCTATTGGTTGAATTATGACTACTTAAGAAGAACCCATCACTCGGACTGCCACTACCTTGAGGCGTTGAAGCACCAGACCCGGGATTACTCAAAATACTATTCATCAGATCAGGAATTGGTGTTGCTGTGTTACCATTGCCATTGACACTAGCATTTGGAATCGACACTGGCTTCACAGACGACGGTGTCACTTCATCAACATTGGTGGTGCGGTTGTTCTCTGCGTCGTCCTCGAAACTTGCCGTATATGGTAGAAATCTGGGTTTTCGCTGGTTAGTTTCTTGTCTAGATTCTGTACAACGTACAATGAGCCCACAATCAGCGACATTTTGTTATAAAGCAAGAGAAAGAAAGAAAAAAATAAATAAAAATATCAATGTCACAATGGAACGAAATTGTCGAAGTTAAATAACAAAAAAAATATGTTCAGATCGAGAGAGAGAGTTTTGGCGTGAGGTTGTCAAATGCGCCCCCCGTCGTCCACCCCCCCACTGCAGTGAAACTTCGCTAACCTCTCACCACCCTCTCAACAAACACGATACAAGTACAGAAATATATCCGAAAGCTATGACGCTATGGACGCAATGCAATTAGCTAATTAAATTAAATATTTGGTAGCACTGATACGAGAGATGGCGATTTTTCATGGGTTTGGTTTTTTTGTTTACCTTTGTCATGGAGAAAGCTCTAGAGCCTTTGCAAAGCTGTGTGCAGTACCACCAATGTGCATCAGCATGGACACACGTTGCGGTAAGACAAACTCAGAGCGACTGACTGCAAAGGCAAAACCTGCTGTATGACGACACGTTGTGGTGACCCGAATCGCGCCGACCTACGGGACCGTCACGCCAGGGCTCGATCCCCAGCGGCCACTGTTTTCGCTTCTTTTTAAAAAAGAAGGACATGACCCTAGGCGCGGCTTTCTTCTTTTTTAAAAAAGAAGCAAAAACAGTGCCTGCGGCCTGTCGTGGTTCACATGTTGGTGTACCGTGCTTATGTAACACCCACGCTGACACTTACCTCGATATTATATAATGCTCTCGAGCAACGACACGATAAAAGTTGCCTTCTGGATAAGAGTGCCCAGACGAGTTCTTGATCAAAAGAGAGACAAGACATGCAGATGGTACCACGCATTTGACTTGAAAAGGGCAGCACAACGAGAGTATCAGAAGGGAGGGTATAGGTAGGGTTGGTGGTCACTGATACACAAATTACTAGACATCCAGCCAACTCTCATGCATACGCATATACCATTGCTAGGAGTAAACGAGAATGTACATGTACATGATATTACCAGAAGATCAAGGTCACTGACCCAAAATTATTTGGTTATGCTCATCGCATTTCTATAGATTCTACATGTCAAATCCAATGATAACTTGATCCGGACACACGTGTGGGTGGTGTGATTAGCTTATTATCTAGCATGAAGGTCAGTCCGTGCATGAAGTGTACCAAACTAAGGGTAACTTCACCCTGGTTCCGCTGTACTCGATATTTTATAGCTGTCGACGATACAGACACGTTTTTCTGCTACTGCTACTGCACTACTACTATCCCTACTAACCCCTACGGTGATAGGGTAAAAGAAATAATATTCCCTCAAAAAACCTCAAAAGTACACGATATTATTACTGTAGTTTATGTATATGCTATAACCGTAAAGATCGCCAAGGAGCTCAGTGTTCAGTGTTCAGTGTTGGAAAACTTCCCGCACACTTCGTTTTCATTCTTACTCACGCACCCCTCATACCCGAAAAAAAAAATCTAGTAAAAATTACTATAAACAGCCGTGATATATATATACTCAGACTTTCTCTCTCTCCTTTCAAAAATTTCGACTCAGGCTTTAGAAGAAAGTTCTATCCCATTAACTACATTCTCATCGCGAGAAAAGCAAGAACCTAGTCTTGACAAGTGGATAGAAATGAAATTTAACCATTCACTGCAATTTAATGCGGTGCCCGAATGGATCAGTCAATACATCGACTACTCCAACCTAAAAAAACTGATCTACACCCTGGAACGGGAAAAGGTTGAGAATATTAGTGGAGATGCCGAACAGCAGACCCTGATTGAGCATGATAAAGCAGATGCCACGTTCGGCCAGGCTATCGAGAAGGAGATGAAAAAGGTCGAAGACTTTTACATCAAAACTGAAGCCAAGCTTACCGAAGAACTAGAGAGCTTATTGGCAGATGAGGCCGAGTACAACAAGCGGCGAATGGTGGTTGAAGCTCCTCTGTCGACCACTGTACCAGCTGGTCACACAATACCCTATTTATTTAGAACCGCAGGCTCCAATAGCAATGAAAGCTTCAGGCCGCGATCCAACTCTGATGGCGTGTACATTGACTACAGCGACCATTCTGAGACTACCTTGGA
Organism: Blastobotrys proliferans; assembly: GCA_003707485.3. Classification (NCBI taxonomy): domain Eukaryota; kingdom Fungi; phylum Ascomycota; class Dipodascomycetes; order Dipodascales; family Trichomonascaceae; genus Blastobotrys; species Blastobotrys proliferans. Next base: position 33,526 of record PPJI03000027.1, read on the forward strand.
TGATTATCAACTAACCTTGAAGAAACGAACTATAGACATGTACCTGGCTTTATGTGGACTGAGGTCATTTGCTCAGCTCAACAAAACCGGGTTCAGCAAAGCATTGAAAAAGTATAGAAAGACCCTTGATAGCGACTTGCGTGAAAAGGATCTGACAGTAGGCAAATCGTATGCATTTGCAGAAACCACTGAAGAGAACATAGAAGACAAGATCAACGAATGCATTGGCATGTTTGCCAGGATCGCTACCGAAAACAACAACACGAGGCAAGCCGCACAACAATTGCGAATGCACCAGCGTGAGCATGTGGTATGGGAACGAAACACAGTTTGGCGTGATATGATTGGCATGGAGAGACGAAACTATGCTGCTACTGCTGCTGCAGAACCCAAGATTCTCACTGCCCCTAAACAGAAGATTTGGATTGGCAAGGTAGGCATCCCGGGTGAGATATTCAACGCTGCTGTAATCAAGATTATCAGCATTTTGATTTTGTTCATCTTCCTGGTTGCATTCCCATTGCTCCAGTCAACTGCTCAAAGCCATTGCTTGGCAATCGTAGTCACTGCATCTCTGCTATGGGCAACCGAGGCCATGCCATTGTTTGTTACCTCATTGCTCGTGCCGTTTCTGGTGGTTGTACTCAGAGTGCCTCTAAACCAGGATGGTCACAGAATGGAAGCCGACGAGGCTTCCAAGTTCATCTTTTCGGCAATGTGGTCGTCGGTTATCATGTTGCTCCTTGGTGGTTTCACCCTGGCAGCTGCTTTGTCAAAATACGAAATTGCCAAAAGATTGGCTACCACTATTCTCGCCAAATCGGGATCCAATCCTCGGATTATCCTGCTAAATCTGATGTTTGTAGCTGCATTCCTGAGTATGTGGATCAGTAACGTAGCCGCTCCAGTGCTGTGCTACTCCATTGCACAACCATTGCTACGAACTTTGTCGGATGGCTCACCTTATGCGAAAGCCATTGTATTTGGTATTGCATTAGCATCTAACGTGGGGGGAATGGTATCGCCAATTGCCAGCCCACAAAACATTATTGCATTAGAAAACATGGATCCCCAGCCATCCTGGGGTTCCTGGTTTGCTGTGGCAATCCCTGTATCAATTATTTCCATCTTGCTGATCTGGGTTATGCTGATTTTCACATTTCGAGCTGGCGAAGACAGTCAAGCTTCTGCTCAGATCAGAGATGTGGAGGCTGAGTTCACTGCTACCCAGTGGTTCATTTGTGGAGTGTCATTGTTCACAATCCTGCTATGGGTGTTTTCTCAGCAGCTTGACGGGGTTCTTGGTGAAATGGGTGTAACTGCACTCATTCCAATAGTCTTGTTCTTCGGAAGCGGTCTATTGACGTCTGAAGATTTCAACAATTTCCTTTGGACCATTATTGCACTTGCCATGGGGGGCATTGCCCTTGGTAAGGCAGTTGCCTCCTCTGGGTTATTGCATACCATTGCTTCCCATATTGTAACTCACGTTGAACACCTGTCTGTGTACAATGTAATGCTTGTATTTGGCTTAATGATCTTGGTAGTGGCCACCTTTGTATCGCACACAGTAGCTGCTTTGATCGTATTGCCATTGGTCAAATCCATTGGCGAAGATTTGCCTAATCCTCATCCAAAGATGCTGGTAATGGCCAGTGCTCTGTTGTGCTCTGGTGCTATGGGTCTTCCAACATCTGGGTTCCCTAACGTTACTGCTATTTGCATGACGGATGGTTTGGGCAAACCATACTTGACAGTAGGGACGTTTATTAAGAGAGGTGTTCTTGCATCGATATTGGTTTATGTAGTAGTATGTACAGTAGGCTACATCATGATGAGCATTGTAGGCTTCTAAATAGAACCTCCACCAGAGACATGGCTGAACTCTGTACCAGCACTGTTTGCATCCTCAACAAACTCAAACTCGTCTTCTTGGTACTGAACCCCATTGCTGATCGAGGGGGAAGAGGGGCAATTGATCAGCCTATTAACACTATTCTCTGTCAAGAATTTGACCACCTGAGCCAACCTGTTGCTTTTACGCTTAATGGGTTCACACTTCGGCAAGATATACTGCTCTAATTCGCTGTGAGGAGCCTGTAGAACCCAGTTGATGACCATATGATACCCGTCAACGTATGCGAACACTACCGGCTGCATGGCCTCCAACCATTGAGCAAATGCAGAGCTGAGACCGTATTTGGCCAACTGAATCGTCTTGTACCAAACTTTGCTGTCGCCAATCAGTACTGGCAGATAGACCATGAACATGCAGCCTTCGACGGTGGTCCACAAAACCAGTGCGGCTATGCTAACGGGCAATTCTAATGACTTGCGTTGCCGCCTGTTCGCCAGTTTATCAGCTGCGAAAAGTAAAAGCCCGCATGGCAAAACTACGATATCGAGGATCTTGAACGGTAGGGCATATAGCAGAGTCAAAGGTCTCAAAATGTATGTAAAGTCGGATGCCAATGCGAGCACGACCCCAATTACGGCTCCCATCAGAGCTCTGTTTCGACGACCAGCATTAGTGTATATAATATAAACTAGCGAGACGAATGTTCCTGTGATAGCCATGGTGGGTGTATTGCTCGAGTGAGAGCCAGCGGTGATCAAGCGCTTGTGGATGTTCAAAAGTGAAGTGTGGTTACTAGTTGGGTGGACGTCTTCTTTATCTTTATCTCTAGCGTCTACTGTTTTTTGCTTCTTTTTTTAAAAAAAGAAGATATCCACCCCCTCGCCATGTTCCGCCGCACGAGAGCCGCACATAATACAACAAATGCAATATCAAATACAAACATTACGTACCGTAGTACAGTGTATCTAAGAATCTAGACTGGAACTTCTTCTCTGTTCGGCCCACAACAACCTTGATCTTCGGGAACGCAGTAGTTAATCGCCGCAAGCCCACCTCGGTAGCCATGTATACTATCACGGTAATATTCTCTTCCAAAATACCGTGGTCCCGCAAAACAGCCGTAGCCATAGTGGCAGCAGCACCAGAAGACAATTGAGAATCAACTAATAATACAGAAGTCTTGTTTAGATTGTCCAATTGTTCTTGTTCTACAGTACCGGCAGGACTAGAAGGTTTTGGGTCCAGGCAGGGTGGAAGTGTCAACGTGTGCAGCTTTGGTTCACCTGACCGAGAATCAGATTGAATCAACAGCTTGCCCATTCTAATAGTAGGAACAGTTGCTCGAAGTGCAGATGTGAAGCATTCACCCCCTCGGATCACAGTAACTGCACACACATTATCGAATGGCAGGTCCACCCCGGTATACTCCTTGTCGGTAGGAGTGATGATAGTTTTGGGTGCATACATATTCAAATCATCCAAAGCTCTGGAAACCAAAATACTGGCTACACGGTTAAAGTAGAATACAAACTCATCCCTTGGAGTCAATTGATTCAGCAGAATGGTATGGATAGCCTCAATCTGTGGAGTCTTTTCCATAACTGTGATTTGGTCACTGAGGGACTCTGATTCGCCCCCAAGTTTGGCCAGTTCGTTGATATGTTTTGACGACTTGTCCGCCAATTGTCGCTGAATATGGGTGGCAAGCATGTTGATGGCAACGATATTATCCAGCCCTCGTGGAGCCAAAATATCGGCATTGTTCATGGTTTGACGAATATAACGATCAAAGTTTGGCTTTACGAATCTCTCCCATTGATGGATACTCAATACCAGTTCACGACCTCTTTGTAAAATGTCTCTGTTGAGCCGGCGAGCCAGACAAATATCGAAATCAGTATCCACAAAAATCTTCAAATCCATCAAATCCAGCACTCTAGGATCGTACAATGCATAAATACCTTCCAAAATAATTACATTTGCTCCGTAGATTGTCATCCATTTGTCGGTTCTGTTGTGGTCCTTGAACGAATATGTAGGGATCTGCACCTTCTTACCAGCCTTTAAGTCTGTCAAAGTTTTCAGCAAAAGGTCCAAGTCGAACGAATGGGGAGAATCAAAGTCCCATTGACTGCCAAACGCCAATTTCCGTTGATCGTCAGTTAATGGCTGGTAGAAATTATCCATAGACAGAAGCACGGTCCACGGAACATTCAATTTTTTAATAATTGATGATGCAATAGAAGTTTTACCACTGCCACTACAACCTGCAATTCCAATCAAATATGGTTCACGCCATGGCGGAATATACCTTTTATTTTGGAATGAAGGGTTATTGTTTTGCATGAATGGCTCTCTTCCTTTCTTGAGGAAGAGGAAAGAGAAGGGGAAAAAAAATTTGGTGTGACCTGCTGCGATGCTTGTCCTTTGAGTCTGTGGTCGTGACCCGCGAGACATAACTAAAACACAAGGCAAGCAGCAGCCACAGGCTAAAGCGATGACGCTAATGCCTGGTGGTGGATTCTTGTGCAGGTTGTAGATTGGTAGTGCAACCTGCATCCCCTTATCACTTCACCAAAACACAACAAAATGACTACAAGTGAGCAGCAGGCCTGGGTTACAGGCTTAATTGATGCGCACTGTCATCCTACTGAGAGTCCATTGTATTTGGGTGAAATAGCAAAAATGGATGCCGGCAAGCTGGTGATTATGAGCACCCACTTTGAAGACATCGACCTAGTGGCGACCACTGCCGAAGATTATCCTAACAAGGTTATCCCCGCTTTTGGGTTTCATCCATGGTTCAGTCATTTGATTTACTTGGATGAGGATCACTGTAGTGATGAGGATCACTACAAGAGAGTCATCAAGCCAGAGCCTACAGAAAAGTTCCTGCGAACGTTGCCCAAACCCCGACCGGTTAGTGAGTATCTGACAAAAATGCGCTATTACCTCACCAAATACCCCAATGCCATTGTTGGTGAGCTGGGCATCGATAGAGCTTTCCGGCTGCCTAACAAGAACCCCCAACCGGGCGAGCACAACTTGAGTGAGTTTTACACTGACCAGGACCACCAATTGGCTGTATTCAAGCTGCAAGTGCAGGTTGCGGTTGAAATGAACAGACCAATTTCTGTCCACAGTGTAAAGTCTCACCAGGTGGTCGTGGACACCCTGACGAAAATGAACCCTCCCCCTCCTTCTATATGCCTGCACTCGTACAATGGTTCCCCTGAGTTTGTCAGGCAGATTCTGTCTAAGAGGGCCTCCAAGAAGGCTCCCGCGCGTCGTCCTTTGAATGTGTTCATCTCGTGCTCTGTTCTGATCAATATGAAGAACGAAGCGAAAGCGAAGAAGCTGCTGGAGACGGTGCCTGCTGAGCGTGTGTTGACCGAGAGCGACTACAACACGGCTGGAAACATGATGGACAACTACCTCCAAGAGAGCTTCCAGATCATACGCCAGCACTACGGGTGGTCTGCCGAGCAGGCCCAGCGCCAGCTGCAGGACAACTTTGACAGGTTCCTGGAGCGGTAGAATTGCGCCGTAGGCACTGTTTTTGCTTCTTTTTTAAAAAAGAAGAACAGCACCGGGAGGGATAATGTCTTCTTTTTCCAGAAAAAGAAGCAAAAAGCGGTAGACGAGGGGTGTCGACGGGGCCGTGCGGCTCAACGATGCGTGCGGGATGCCATGGGATGCGGGATGTCGGGTAAAAGCGGTTCGACATAAGCGACACGATGGCGAAGAGAAAGAGGGGTTAGTAAAAAAAACTCCGTTCGTCCGAACGTGATATTATAAAAAGTTATTGGATTCTATAGAGGTAATAAATTAAAATTTCTTGTCCCAGTCGTCAATTCGCATGGTGCCTTCGGTTTCTAGGTTCAGATGCATCTTGAAAGCATTTCGCAATGAGTGAGGTTCGTGAAGAGCTCCCTTTTTGGCCATCTCAAACTCAGCACGGTCGTAGTACTCGGTCAGAATTGGCTTGTATTCAGGATGGGCACACTGTTTGATGATTTCTCGAGATCGCTCCTTTGGTGACAGACCCCGCAAATCGGCCAAACCTTGCTCAGTGACCAGAATATCCAGGTCATGCTCGGTGTGGTCGACGTGGGTAGCGAATGGTACAATGCAACTTACACCCATTGGGTCCTTCTTCGTAGGTCGGAATGATGGAGTATGCATGATGGACAATTTGGCATTTCGCAAGAAATCGCCTGATCCACCCAATCCGTTCAACATACGAGAGCCAGAAACACAGGTGGAGTTGGCATGGCCGTAGCAATCGACTTCAACAGGCGTGTTCATAGCAATTACACCCAATCGACGAATGATTTCTGGGTGGTTGGAAATGGCTTGAGAACGTAGTGTAAGCTTCTTGGAAAACACATCCCAGTTTCCGAAGAATCGTTCGAACCCGGCTGGAGTCAATCGAACAGAGGTAGCAGTGGCATGGTCTAGTTTGCCGGATTCGAAAAAGTCCAAGAATGAATCCTGCAATACTTCGGTCCACACTGTCAACTTGTCGAAACTTGGAGCTTCCGCAAGACCTTCGACAATGGCATTGGCAACGTTGCCAATACCGGATTGCAGAGGATGCAGGTTTTCTGGCATTCGACCGTGCTTGACTTCTTGTTGGAAGAATTCAACCAAATGGTTGGCAATGTTCTTGGACATTTGGTCAGATGGAGTGTTTGCTGGTACCTTGTCTTTGGCTTGAGATTCAACAATACCCAAGATCTTTTCTGGAGGGATTGGCAATGCTACAGTTCCAAACCGGTCGTCGACCTTGGTAACTGGATATGGAGTTCTAAATGGTGGTTGTACAGGCATGTTGATATCATGAAGACCCTCGAACGATGGCAACGCAGTGTTCAATTCGATAATGACCTTGTCAGCCATGGCAACGATTTCCGGTGCTCCACCGACGGCAGGACCCAAAATGATACCCCCGTCTTCAGTGATACCAGTAGCTTCGATGATTGCAATATCCAAGTTATCGTTTGATTTAAACCGAGTATAATACCCATATGTTAAATCCTGTGGCCACATTGACAGATGCTTGTCAAAGAACTGTGTACGGTTTTCATTAATACTCTTTGCAATTGGTTTGCCAACCTGGTGAGGAGATCTTCTCAACAGCATGTTATTTTCGGCCCATTGTGACTCGATATCAACATCGGTCGAGGCACCAATGAAAACATTAAAGCCCAATTTACCTTGAAGATTGTTCTTTTCTACATGTTCCGACAGGGCTTTGGTAACCACCTTGGGTCCACCAACCCCTGTGAACCCACTCATGCCGATATATTGTTCATGCTTAAAGTATGGGATCAACTCTTCTGCGGCCTTGACCTTGGACAACAGCTTCGGAGCTCGGATTCTAGATTTTAGTAATGCAGACATTGTATTATTTTTCGAATATGGGGGAAGAGAGAAAGAGAGGGAGAGAGAAACACTCTTCTATATATATACAAGAAAATTTGTGAGTACAACAACGACCATAGACATCTCTCGCACTCTCAACAAAAATCTTAGATTCTAAATGTATTACTTGTTTTGAGACAATTGCCGATCCTATTCCGACAAAAGGAAATTTTTTTTTTCTTTCAAACGGTTTAGCTGGCAGCACTTTAAACACAAGCCTCAGCCCCTGCTTACGAGCAAGGTCACGAAAATCAAGCACAAGCATAACATGGGTTATTCAACAAAAAATTCTACCTACTTCTCAGACGATACTTGCATGTGGCTTGCTGTAATTATCGTCTAACCCTCTTTTCTCTCCTCATTTTTTAATTTATCTAACAAACAAAATGTGGAGAAAAGCGGAATACTCGAACAAAAAGTGTCTGCTATTTTGACCAAATCAAGGTTTAGTCTTGTCAAGGTTTTATTAATTCCCGAGATTGCGGAATTCTCAAGTTTCGGAAAGAACGGACTGTAAGCCTAGGCACCCAGTTTTGCCTGCTTTTGGGTTGTTTCTGATTGGTCCATTGTGGTGTGGCTCGTGGCTCGCACCCACTTGGTGCTTTGCATTTGCACTCCGACAACGGCCACTCCATCATGCACACCAACTTCCATAACCAGAGCGGCTGATGCTGCATCGTAGTAGAGAGTTAAAGTTTAGATAGCGGAGTGCGGAATATAGATAGAACTTAATCTTAATGATAACCAGGCAAAGGAAAAGGCGGAATTTCTCCACCAAGCCTCGTCACTCCGAGAGTCACTACACGCCGCTAAAGAGTGTCACGGGGCCCAAATACCGTGCGGCTCACGTGCAATCCCAGTGCAACAGCAACAGCAACAACAACAACGAGTACTGAACCTGTACATACAATTCACCTCGTACATGGTAAATCTACGGGCAAACGGAGAGATAGGCATAAATTCGGGGGTTGAGCGCCAATGAAATCAGATAGATGGCTGCCGCGCCTACGGAAATCGAACATTGGAACAATCGAATCGAGTCAAGTCAAAGCACGGCATCTTCTCCTTAAAACAACACTACACTGTTCCCCGGATAAATCTGGAGCAGAGACACATTTAATCCGTGCTAACCGATGTAGGGTGGTAAAGCCGCACGATCGTGTGCGGACGACCGGGCCGTGCTAGCCGTGTGTCTACGTCTCGGCATCACCTCGGTCACTCAAAAGGTATGTCCTTCTTTTTTTTAAAAAAAAGAAGCAAAAAAACAGTAGACTCTCAATCCCCGTGACCCCTCACCCAGGAGTCACGTGCCGGGATTTAGACGCACGTTTATTTGTTTCTTTGCCTGACGTGATCAACATCAGAATCAACCACCCACCTAGCAAAGATAATCCAAAGAAAAAAGGTGTCCTTGTCGCTAACAGTAACAGCAACCGATCATTTGTTAACAATCCATTGTATTTTTTGCTCTGCATATGTCCCATTTAGGAAGCTACTATCCTGCTTCCTGCACCTAGATTAACTAAGAAGGGCATGCCTAGCATATATTGCTAAGCATCCCACATCCAATGGATATGTTTCCATACAAGTGAGGTCAGCCTAGCGTGTAGTCCATATACTAAGTGTTTGCTAGTCAATTTCTAAACTAGTCAAACTAATTTAGTTAAATTTATTCTTACCTATATAAACACTCTAGATAAGCTACATCTACTGTTTCTCCTATTGTCATTCTTGTATTCCACGGAAAAAAGGCGTGTCAACGTGTATTTGGTTTCAGTTGGCGCCAGAAAAAAAAAAAAAGTTCCATTGATCCATACATTCGGTACTTTTAAAGAATACTCCCAATCAATAACTTGTTGATCTGACAACACCACTACAATAGCAATCCAAATCACAGTTAAAGAAAGCTAATAGATTATAAATGACAACCCCGGAGAGAGCTCGAAAAATCGCCATTGTGGGCTCTGCAGCCGTTGGTAAGTTTTTTTTTTGGGGGCGGAGAAGGATGGCCTGCTAATGCATAGTTCCTTATAGGCAAAAGCTCGGTTACAGTTCAGTTTGTAGAACGACATTTCGTTGAATCATATTATCCAACAATTGAAAATCAGTTTTCAAAGTCAATTAACTACAAAGGAGTAGAATATACTACAGAAATCATTGATACAGCCGGCCAGGATGAATTTAGTATTATGAACCAAAAGCATTTGATTGGGATCCATGGCTACATGTTAATTTATTCCATTTCATCCAGATCATCTTTCGACATGATTTCCATTATTCGAGATAAAATTTTGAACGCAACTGGCACCGAGACTGCTCCAATGGTTGTGGTTGGCAACAAACAGGATTTAGACGACTCGCAACGACAGGTAACAACCCAAGAGGGCCAAGAACTAGCTAATTCTCTGAATTGCCCATTTGTTGAAACTAGTGCAAAGGGTAATGTAAATATTGAGGCTGCTTTCCAGGCATTGATTGCGGAGATTGAAAAGCAAGGTGGTGAAGGGTCTGAAGATAAGGGCAAGTGTATTATCTCTTAGCCAGGCATGTACCTGTTTGGTGGTTTCTTTTCTAATATATATTTATTATTTGGTATCATCTAATCTCTCCTAAAAAAGAAGATATGCGGGGACGTCACGCTATGTCACGCATGGGGATGGCTTCTTCTTTTTTTAAAAAAAGAAGCAAAAAACAGTAGACGTTTGGACGAATTGCAAGGAGCATGAACAATCCCCACGGTCTACTGTTTTTGCTTCGCTTTTTGAAAAAAAGACGAAATCCACCGAATCGTGACATGCACGTGTCCCTTTAGGGGGGGGTATAAATCGATATTACAGCCCTTTTCTGCCAAAACCGAGAACACCATCGGATAGCTCGCAGTTCGTTTATTCCAATTGTAGACTGTTTTCAGTCTGTTGTCTGTAAAAAAAGAAGAGATCCACCCGATGGTTTTCTGAGCCGCACGTGACATGCGAGCTTGGTAGCGTTCTTTTTTTAAAAAAAAGAAGAAATCCACCTAAAGCGTTACACAGCATGGCGTGCGGCTCAGTCGCTGAGCGAGGTCACGTTACCGCGCCGCCGTCGCTCCATCCCAACGGCCGCTATCGTAGGGCACACTATCGACATGACAACCACCACCATGACTGCTGCCAAAGCGTGCTGCTGTGGGATCTGTGGCGAGGCGGGGTCGTCATTGGGCCGGAAGATATACTGCCCGGCGTGTGTGTCGTACCTGCTTCTGAACGAACGGCTCAGCTTCGTCAACTCGTCGATGGAGAAGACTGAGCTTCAGAAGCAGGCCGATAGCGTGCTGGTGCACGATTTGGTGTATTCTCCGAGCGTGGACGTTGTGGAGAAGTCGTCAAGACGGCATGTGAGGCTTGTCAAGTCGAGGATAGAGCGACTCAGGAGCAAGACAAGGCAGATCAACGAAGCGAGGCAGGCACTACAGAACGATACCCATCGCCGCAGAGCTGACATAGAGTCGTTACGAGCCGACAACGATAGCAAGAAAGATAGACTCAAGAAAATGCATGGGGACCTGGACTCGCAGTACGAAGCGTCCAGGTCGCAGCTAGTCGCCAAAACGGAGGCCCGAAGAGAGGCCATCACCACCGTATCGACAAGCATTGAAGAACTAACATCCAGGCGCATCAAAGAACTGGCCCTACTATTCGGGATCCGCAAGCGGAGGAAGAAGCGCGAGAAGGGGATTGTCCGCACGACTCCAGAGAACGACTCGTCGGCCTCGCTCTTTGCACAACGATTCGACCTGGTGATCGAGTTCAGTGTGCTGCCGGACCTGACGAAGCTGGTGCACTACAACGCTAGTTCGGTAAACATGGCGCTAGAACGTCTGGCATGGTTTGTGGCACTGCTGGCAAACTATCTACGCATCCAGCTGCCCTACGAGCTTGCATTGCCGCAGAGATCGCACCCGTACATTCGCATGGGCAATGCCAGCCGCAATGTCAAGCATTCGTTATACCTCAAGCACAGTGTAGGCACAATGGCCCAGAACTACCCACAGGAGTTTGAGAGCTTTGCCGAAGGACTGGCCATGCTCTCGTGCTGTCTTGCAAAGATAGCCAATCATCAGGGCATACCCGTCACCACCATTGAGGATCACCCTCAGGTAAACAAAATTGTCTCTAAACTCTATCGAACTCTGGTACCGCGAAATGAAGAACGTGTTCCCAGATCAACTACCCCCGATCTGGGTCCCTCGCCAGCTGCGTCGGTAGGCGACATATCCGAGCAGCTCCAGCTGTCGTCCATCCGCGATTATATCATCACCCAGTCGTACGTGGAGCTCAATGGCGAGTCCTCCGAGTGGAACCTGGTCGACATCGAGGCCACCATCGGGTCCCTCGTCGACATCCCAAACAATAGCAGCGAGCGCCGCACGCACAGCGGCAACCACAACCGCAACCACAATCACAACTCTGACAGTGAATAGTAACGCCTATAAGTGGCTTTCTTCTTTTTTAAAAAAGAAGCAAAAACAGTACGGACACTAGCCGCGCAGCGCTTAATCAATCAATCAATCTTACACAATCGGGGTCGGCATCGGCATCGGATCCGCTCTTGTTCTTGCCTGCCTACCTACCCCAAGGCGCAGAATAAACCTCCCAACGCACGCACCACTACCTGTTTGGCCAAAACACAAACTTAGCCATTCCACCCACGTTTCTTTCCCTCTCCCTAACAACTGACGGACTGACTGTAGACAATTAAGCTAATCGATTAATCTAATTGAACGTTTGGATTTCCAACAAGCATTGTAATCGGGGACAAATTTTCTATATATAGCTAATTTTCACAAACACCAACGCAAAATTAAGGAGACTGTCGGTCAGAGAATAAAGAAATAACTCGCACAAACGATGGCTAAACCAGGACAACTTTCTCAAAAAGAGATCTGTAAGTATCATGTGCACACAGATAACATTGGCTAACTGTTTTGTTTGTCGCAGTCGATCTCAATTCAAAGGCTGTCACTCAAGACTTCAGTGTTCAACCAAGAATCAACTACAACACTGTGGGAGGTGTCAACGGCCCATTGGTCATTTTGGAAAATGTCAAGTTTCCAAAATTTAACGAAATCGTAGACTTGACCTTGCCAGACGGCTCTAAGCGATCAGGTCAAGTACTAGAAGTTCGAGGCGATCGAGCAATTGTTCAAGTTTTCGAAGGCACAACTGGTATCGACGTCAAAAAGACGAGAGTAGAGTTCACTGGTAAGAGTTTGACTATTCCAGTGTCAGAAGATGCATTGGGCCGAATCTTCGATGGTTCTGGTCGTGCTATCGACAATGGTCCAAAAGTGTTTGCCGAAGATTACCTCGATATCAACGGTTCTCCAATTAACCCATACTCTCGTATTTATCCAGAAGAAATGATCTCCACCGGTATCTCTGCTATTGACACCATGAACTCAATTGCTCGAGGTCAAAAGATTCCAATTTTCTCTGCTTCTGGTTTGCCACACAATGAAATTGCCGCACAAATCTGTCGTCAAGCCTCATTGGTGCGACCAACCAAGGATGTTCATGACGGTCACGAAGACAATTTCAGTATTGTGTTTGCTGCCATGGGTGTCAACTTGGAAACTTCGCGATTCTTCAAGCAAGATTTCGAAGAAAATGGTTCTTTGGAACGAACTTCGTTGTTCTTGAATTTGGCAAACGATCCAACTATTGAACGAATTATTACCCCACGATTAGCATTAACCACCGCAGAATACTTGGCATATCAGACTGAACGTCACGTCTTGACCATTTTGACCGATATGAGTTCTTATGCTGATGCTTTGCGAGAAGTTTCTGCTGCTAGAGAAGAAGTTCCAGGTCGACGAGGTTACCCAGGTTATATGTATACAGATTTGAGTACCATTTACGAACGTGCCGGTCGTGTTGAAGGTCGAAACGGTTCTATTACTCAGGTTCCAATTTTGACAATGCCTAACGATGATATTACCCATCCAATTCCGGATTTGACTGGTTATATCACTGAAGGTCAAATTTTCGTTGATCGTCAATTGGATAACCGAGGTATTTATCCACCAATTAATGTCTTGCCTTCTTTGTCTCGATTGATGAAGATGGCTATTGGTGAAAACATGACCAGAAAAGATCACGGTGATGTTTCCAATCAATTGTACGCCAAGTATGCAATTGGTCGTGATGCTGCTGCAATGAAGGCTGTTGTTGGTGAAGAAGCTTTGTCTGCTGAAGATAAGTTGTCTTTGGAATTCTTGGACAAGTTTGAAAAGACTTTTATTGCTCAAGGTAAATATGAAAACCGAACCATCTTTGAATCTTTGGATCTTGCTTGGTCTTTGTTGCGAATTTATCCAAAGGATATGTTGAACAAGATCAGTCCAAAGATTTTGGATGAATTCTACGACCGTGCTGGTACTTCTGGTCGAGGCACTCGAGACAATGATGATCCCGATTTCGAAGATGAATCTGGTGATCAACAGGAAGAAAATTTGATTGATGCTTAGATATATATACATATATAATATAAAATAAAAATTGTTTCTGTCTTATTATTAGAATCAGAATTCGAGCTCGTAACATCGCACAGAACCTGACTTTCCACCGACGTAGACACGATTGTTTAATATATGAACCGAGCTACTAGCTGATTCATAGCCACTTAAATACGTGATCAAGTTGTTTCTGAGATCGATAACCACCGGAGTTGAATCTTGGGCAGCAATTGCTAGTAAGTTCTGCTGGATATCTAATGCATTGACTTGGTTGTGTTTGTTGTATTCGTGAAGAGTTTTGCCTGTTTTCCAGTCGAATACGACTATCTTGCCAGAGGCAGTAGCCACAACAGCTTTCGATCCCTCTGCAGTCACTGCAGTGATGTGGCTGTCGGCAATTGCATCTGTATCAAGGTTTACCTTCGTTTGCTGCTTGGTCCGCAAGTCAATTGATTCCACCGTGTCTTCTGTGGCAACGATCACCGTCCTCCCTTCGGTTTCATACTCTAATGGATCCATATCACCGGCAGATCCTTGGTTTACGACTGCCAATGCCACCACAGGTCGTCCGAAGTCAAAGGAATGGATGCAGCTACCAGATCCACATTCCCATAACTTGACAGTACCATCGTTAGAGCTTGATATAACGTTTCTTCCTCGTCCAATCATGGTAATATCAGTTACTGTTTGCGTATGACCAGTTAATGTGCGAGGGTTTGATCCATCTACAGCACTCCATATTTTGATTTGATGCATATCACCCGCTGACAGCACAACCTGCCCTGAAGCAAAGAACTTGGTCTTTGACGTAATAACATAATGACCGTCTAATTGACGTCGTACAGCACCATCGTTGTGAGTAATGATGTCCAATCCACCTGATTCATCCCCAACGACCACCAATTCGCCACCAGGAGACACGTCTAGCGAGGTTATATTCTGTGTTTTGTTATATAAAGGAAATGTCCTGGTGGGGAATAATGCGCTGAACTTCTTGTTATCATGATCCAACTGTATGCAATGCTTTGATATGAGCTCTACAGTGATTTTGTCGTCAGTTGTAAACTGTACTTTGTCATCGGATTTGAATGCTTCCACGGTAGCATCGATTTTGTCTATATTAACCCATACTGATTCCCGTTTAATCTTGTTAATGCTTAGATCTTTAATGACTTCCATAGTGGAAGGCTGGACAGAAACCAGCGGAATATCCATTTCTATTCTGTTCTGTTTGTTGTAGTAGTGTCGGAGGATTGCTGGGATGTCGGGTGGGTGATGATGGATGGATCGATGGATGAGACAGTGGTGAACATGGCAAGGTTGGAGCCTCGATTATTCAAGCGATACTACAGAGCTACTCAATCAGGCCACTGGTGGGTCTCAGGGTGGTGACTTGGGGAGGGTACAGTTTAAGCACAGCAGAGTCTGTTCAGCCTCAGTCACTGGTTCGCTCGTCTACTGTTTTTTGCTTCTTTTTTCAAAAAAAGAAGAAAGCCACCCAGGTTCATGATTCATGCGTCATGCCCCATGTTCCATATTCCATGCTTCGTGATCTGCTAGGTGCTACGAGGTGGGCTGTTTTCGTCGTTGCCTGTCCTGCTTCCACAGGTTGTGCTGCCGCAGGAACCAGTCTGCCATGACGTCCTCTGGAGGGAGGGTGATGGAGATCTGGGTGCTCTTTTTCTTTTCAATGGGCCGTTCTTCTTCGTTGTCATTCTCAAACAATGGCTGGGGCATGTGGTGGATCCGGTCAGTGCTCTTTCTGCGCTGCATCGCTTCCTCATGGTCGATACACTTTAAATCCACCAACTCGATGAATATCTCGGTCATGTAGTGGCTCTTTCCGCCGTTGAACTGCCTGTATTCTGCTACGACTGCCGAATAGTTCCAGTGTTGCAGTCGTCGTAGCACACTGACGAACGCATTGGTCGAATCCAGAATGAGCACCGGGTGGTTCTGTTTGTCCAGGACATACTTCATGCAGTCTTGGATCAGCTCCTTGCTCAACAGCATCCAATTGTTGCTGGAGTTCCTCCATGGTCTTAGCCCAAGATGCACCAGTTCGATGCTGTGATCTTGCACAAAGTTTCGTACTACCTTGGGCGGCTTCTCTGGGTTGATTGATATGATCATCTTCAACCCCAGTGTCGTCAGGAACTGGACATTGATCGGGTCGACTGACACGCACCTGTAGACCCCTTCCTCCACACATCCAAAAGACTCTGGCAGGGTGAGCATTGTTGTTCTGTCGTCGTAGTGTAGTTGGTGATTTTTTTGTCGGCACCCGGCGTAGGCGCTATCGCTCACTAGCCGCTAAAGAAGCAAAAACAGTGACTGCGGCGCCTGGACACAGGCTCGTCGCCGGATCAGCGAGCTTCAACTCAATTGGCTGCATAGTAAAGCTAGAGGTGATGTCATTGTTCACAGAGAACAGCTCAGGCTATATCGATCAATTGCCCTGTGGGGGGGGGGGTCTGTTCGTTTTGAAAAGAAACCGGCCGGCCTAACAGAGCGCGATATCTAACTACAGTGACTACCCTTCCTCGGCAGGTCACAAGGTTGATTCTTTTGATATTTTCGTCTAGTTTCGCCTCTTTAATATATATGACACAGAAAAGCTTTGGACTTTGTTAACAGATTGTTGGCTTATTGCCAAGCCCAACAAGACGATAGCCCCTGACTATAAAGCCAAGTCATTGATGTTCATATCATTGACGCCACTACTAAGTACCTTGACAGAAACCCCCACTTCAATTGTAATTTAAATTGTTTGGAACTACAGAAAGACCACTTTAATCATCTATTTTTAGCATTGAAAACCCACCTTTGCGCCACCTGAATGCTTGTTTTTAACGTTAACTTATACGAGAGACCAAATTTGATGTCTGAGATTGCTTTTTAGAGCAAGCTTTTGAATAAAATATAAATTTTATAATACGTCGAGGTGCATTTAATGCAGTGCACCCAGCAATTGAGGAGATTCTGAACGTGGACCCTTCGGCAATTGGCGAGCTTTATTGACCGGATCGGCGAAGACGTTGCTGATCAGCGACTAAATCAAAAGACAGTGTGACATAATAAACAAACTGAGACAAGACACAATCGTAAACTTCCGAATTTAACGTGTCCGTTTGTAACTGAAATGTTTCAACGTAGGTAGAGATATAATGTTGAATTTGGTTGTGCTCAGAGTATGCGGTATGTTGACAGTTGACAGCTGACGGTTGACGGCTGACGGCTGACGGTTGTCAATTGTCAGTTGCTAGTCGGTTGACAGTAAAATCCACAAGGTGGCAACACAACCAACAGGAAACTGTTCAGGCTGGCATATGCAAGCCTTAATGCAATCCGTACATGACTAGATTAGTATAAATAGAACATATGTCGCTTATTTTCAAGCATTTCTGAATTCTTCACAACATGAAGCTGACAAACTCTGCTTTAGCAATTGTGGCTACTTCTGCCGCTTACGGTGCTACTATCGTCCATTTTAGAGCTGGCCCAATTACAGTTCATCCTGTAAACTCGGATGGTTCTTATCCTACGATTGATGAACATTCAGGAGACCTGGGATTTGACGTTAGCTTTGTTAAAGAACATTTACCCGCAGATATTGCTGAGAGTTTTGATGGTAATGTTTACAAAAAGTACGTCCTGAAAAACTGGAAGGAACAGCAAAACATTGTTTCTGTTTACAATAAAGCTGCTGAAAACAAGGATATACACGAGGCAATTACTTTATTCAACATCTTGACAACTGGTGGCATTGCCACCACTGACCATGCCGACTTGGGTTCTACCAAGATGAAGGAATCTGCAATCGATTTGAATGTAGCATCAATGCCACCAATTGATGCTGATCACAACGAGCTTGTAAGAGCTTTGTTTTCAAGTTCTTAATCTAGCTAAAATAACTATATATACGTAGCTAAGTCCACTCTCTATTATTATACTCTTTAAACCCCCAAATTTGCCGGAAAGAGGCACAATGACCTGTAAATGCACGGTTGTGGCAAAGGCATATTGTACAAAAAAGGGGTCAATTCTACGGCAAATCACCACATTGAATTGAAGTCCGTTCATTGATTGTACTTCGGCTCTACATGTATGTTACAGCCGCATAGAAAGCTCACAGCTAGACGAGAGGAACACTCGCTGCACGGGTGCAATTCCAGTTGAAAAGTTGGAAGCAGGCTTGCCCATATCTAGCGGGCATACATGTGAGATAAGAACCAAGAACAAACAACTGGCTATGCAATTGACAGTAGTCGACGGGCCCCTCATAATAATAACACCAAGCGCTAAGCTCACTCAATGTGGCACACAACTTCATCCAACCATGAGTCTTCCCCCATGGTATCTATCAATATTAGTATCTAAACTTGCAAGTTATTTTCCTCCAATGTCTTATGGACAATATATGAACTTCCGGATGAGAGGGTCATCGGAGTCGGAGTCGGTATCGGTATCCGTGTATTGCATCGTATTGACCTGGGCATTGGCGCTGGCAGTGCCAGGGGCAGCAGAAGGAACCAGCGAATTTTCGGAAAATGTATGCATAGTTCTTCCTGTTTGCTGAAGACTAAGTAAAAGCCCAATGATTTACATGTACGGCACCCTCAGGGACATAATATCTCAACGGATTTACGTAATTAGTTGAGAGGATTAACAAAGTGGAGTAAAGTAATACTCCTTACTCCACTCTTTATCCATGGTTGAGGTAAATTGATTGGCGTATATGCTGACCATATTTTCGCATGGTGGATGATCCATGAAGTAACCATGGCACTGTCCGGTACAGTCCACTTGATATGATTTGTGCGATTAGAATTCTTGATGTTAGACATGCTTAACGCAATTCATGCAGGTAATTTCATGCAGTCAAGGAGGCTGTTATCCTGATTGATAGGCTGAAATAAGAGATTGATAATCATGATAAAGATGCACGGCAAAATATGAGCTTGCTTTATTCAAAACATAAAATATTGATCCGTACGTAGGTACTAGGTACTTGATCACAAGCATACAAATTGACGCAAATTATGCACAACGGGTTTGTCCGAACTCCGTGTTATATTTAAGCCCAGGATTTTCCCTGAAAAAAAATTTTGGCTGGCATACTTGATATAAACCTATACCAGATATACAGATATACCTGTTTTAGAATAATTGTAGAAATATGACCAATGATGAAAACCATAAAACATCAGTGGCAACTGAGACCGAGCCACTGTTGTCCCGACCTCAGTCAGAACGATCCGCTTCTATTGAAGCCGATACAGACAAATACCCAGAAGGAGGTCGAGGATGGTGGGTTATTTGTGGTACATTTCTAGCCTTGAATTGTAGTTTCGGTATGTGCTCCAGTTTTGGTATTTACCAGATGCATTATCAGGAGAAGTTTGAAGACTTGCGGCCCAGTGCGATTTCATTGATTGGCTCATTGCAGCCGTTTTTGATTTATTTATCATCAATTCCAACGTTAACATTGATGAATGCTATTGGAGTCAAGTATACTGTAGTTACTGGTTATATGATAATGATTGCATCCTTGGTCACAATTCCCCTATGTCAAACAATTAATCAGCTCTACTTGGTACAGGGAGTTATGTTTGGAATGGGCGCTGGAATCATGTACTTTATATCAATGAGCATGCCATCTGAATGGTTTAAACAGAAAAGAGCTACAGCCATTGGATTGACTTCTTCTGGTGCATCATTGGGTGGAGTGATTTGGCCCAAAGTACTTCAAAAGTTGACCAATTCAATTGGTTTTGCTCGTGCTAACCAAGTTATTGCATTAATGTATTTGCCAGTCATGCTCTGCTCTGCATTCATGATCAAGACACGATTCCCTAATAAAAAGAATTCAGTCTTGCCAAGGGCCTCAGTCATGAAGGACAAGAGATTTGTTGCAATCATTGTGGCAAATGCTATCGGCATGTTTGGACACTTTGCGCCACTGTTTTATGTTGCTTCTTACGCTAGCAGAGCGGGGAATATTTCTTCAGCAATTGAAGCAAACGTGCTGGTCATTATGAATGCATTTTCCGGTGTGGGTAGAACATTGCCTGCGTTCTTGGCGGATAAAATAGGCAGATTGAATATGCTTATCGTGATGGTATTCCTGACGGGATTTAGCCAGTACGCATTCTGGATCAACGGTGATGGTAACGTGATGATAGTCTTGTTTGCGATCTTCTGGGGAATTGGATCCGGAGCATTCACTGCACTGTATCCTCCTACCATGGGTCAGTTATTTGGTATTGAAGACAACCAGTCTCGTTTAGGGTTTTTCTTCCTATTATCGACCTTTGGTTCCGTGTTTGGCCCCGTTATCTTTGGTTCGTTCTTGCCAAGAAACGGCAAGGGCACCGAAGGTTATGCATTGGCAACGTTATTTTCTGGAGGTGCAATGCTGACTGCATCATTCATTCTGATTGGTTTGCGATTGAAATATTCAACCAAGCTACGAGTGTTTATTTAAGTTATGTAACGTAATGTCACGAAGCATGTTTTTTGTTACTGTCTTCGCTTCTTTTTTAAAAAAGAAGAATGCTACCCCTTGGGCATCAGCTCATCCACAGTGAGCCGCACTACTAGCGGCGCGGGCAGGGGTCTGTCTCGTGACTGATACTCCTCAAATGTATGCCGATATTTCTCCAAAAGTGAAAAACTTTTCTTCTCACTCTGAGGGATGATTTGATGCTTGTCGACAATAGTGACCTTTTTCGTGTCAGGATGGTATATTCGTATTTTTTCCGTGTTGCCCCCATCATACCCAAGGAATATCCCCTGCTCAAATCCGAGTTCCACATTGCATCCAAACATACACAATGGCTGGTCTGTTACGACAGTCGATGATCCTGTGTTATTGTTTGCTAAACCGGCGTTGAAAAATCGTTGTAGGGGTATGTCACCGGTTGCTCGATTCCAACATCGGTTCCTTATATTCACAGCATGGCGGATTGCCTCGTCCCAGAAACAAGCAGGAGCCCCTGCGCTTTCTCTCATCGCGATTGCGGCTTCCAAAAGTGTACGCTTCATGCGCTCGGCAACTCCCTTCATCTGCACTTTGTTGGGGACCGTTTGCAGATGTAAGATGTCAGAATCTTTAGCAAAGTCCGACAATCTCTTGTTCCGGCATTCTTGTGTTATTTTCAGGCCCATGACTCTATAGTCAATGCC
Organism: Blastobotrys proliferans; assembly: GCA_003707485.3. Lineage (NCBI taxonomy): Eukaryota > Fungi > Ascomycota > Dipodascomycetes > Dipodascales > Trichomonascaceae > Blastobotrys > Blastobotrys proliferans. Next base: position 54,495 of record PPJI03000027.1, read on the forward strand.
CCTTCGTTGAAATACCAGTTCCACTTGTTCTATAAAATCAATTAGCCTGTGGCCAACTTCGCCAGCCGAATTGACTGGCAAAGCGAACGTTATTCTCGAGTAGTCGTCCACAATCACCAGAAAGTATCTCACACCACACACACCTCGCTTTCTAAGTGGCCCACATAGGCTAGCGTGAATCAGCTCCAATGGCTGATTGGACTTCAATGCGACCTCTGATCCGCTTGTGTCTCCTATTCGCTCTGTGTGAACTTCCTGCTTTGCCCTCACGCATTCGACACAATTAACAGTCTCAGTCTCCCAGTTTTCACTCGAGGTTGTCATCAGCCCATGCCGTAGCATGTCTCTGATCACTTCGACCTCGATATGACCCAACATTTTGTGCCAATCTTCAATAGACAGATGCTGTTTGGACAACGACCCCCGTCTGCTGTTGACCGGTGTTGTTTCAGGTGAAGGGGGCTTGTCTCCAATAATACCTGTTGCCGAATTATGCCGGTAAAACTGGGAACTATTCTGAGGATCTTTGGCACTTGTATAAGCCACTGCATTCTTCTCGAAGAAACTGTCCAGCTGGGTGGGAGGAGTGGTGGAAGTATACATCAGTGGCGGTGATCTACTATTCACAGACCATCGATGCTGCTGGGGCGTCAATGATGATCCTCCACTATTGCCATTGCTGCTGTTATTGGTAGTAGGAGTCGGCGTTGTTGTCGTGGGTGGTGCTGTTGACGGAAACGATCTACCGTTCATGTGTGACGAACTGGTGTCCAGAGTTAGTAGTCTTGGTACGGGAGGTGATGATAATGGTGGAGCCCTGGAAATAAACATTTTAAAATAGCCATTGAACGATCTGGCTATACAATGCCCTTCAAAATGTACCCTACCGTTGGGCTGGAACAAGATCTGGCCGTACCGCATCAGCCGATCCATGGATATCTGATTATTGCTACCTGGTATTACCCAAACATTCTCCAGTGTTGATTTTGCAAAATTGGAATTACTGTCAACATCTCTCAATAAAACTTCCATTTTACCAATTCCCTCCACGGGCCTAGTAATGTTATCCTCCATGCTTGTAAAAGTGAAAGACTTGTTGTTATTTGGAACAAAGTCGTAGATATGATTCATAGACGCAGTGATATGCGTTGGTACTGTGGTAGATAGAAACCAGTCTTCGTTTTCAATAGGGGACCATCTTGAACTCTGCTGGAAGCTGGTTTGGTCCGATTCGTGAGGAACCGCACCAACAGCCACATTAGCCCACATTCTAGTCGTTCTTCTTTATCTGTGTCGATATCTATGACATTAACTATTTGATACAATGACGGAAAGTGTTGATAAACTACACAATCGACTTGGTTTTATGCTCTGTGGAGCCATAGACGGACATATATATATGTACCGGACACAGCAGACCGCAGGAGCTCTTTTTTATATCTTGGATATATACAAAGTAGACAGAATCATAGGCCCTAACTATTTTTAAAAAAGAAATTCAACTTTAAATATTATTTATCCTTTTCAGACTCGTTCTGAGAAAAATAAATATTATTAGTTTGGCAATGACACATAGCATAGATATAATGCATTTACTAATTAGGAGGTCCCCATGTATTATGCATTATGTCTTACATTTCACAGGTTCATCAGGTTATATTTTCGGGAGCCATTGTGTTCTGCACAAACAACCCTGGACTGACCGACTGATCCTGATTCCCGTTTTATTTTTGGCTTTGGCTACCCCTCCATGTGGCTGGTTGAGTACTTAAAGGAAAGATACCCATAAAATTATTTTGCTTAGGAAACAGCTATAAGCTTTGGGGAGTTGTTAGTTTCCAACCGGCTGGTAAGCTTACCAGTCAGTTAACCTGCAAAAAGGAAAGGTGAGAGTGATTACCTTGAAGCAGCCAAACCTTATTTCTTTTCACATATTTCCAGAGTGATGGCTTCCACCGAATGTGAGCTCAACTCAGGGGACATTTCCTACCTAAGAACTGTCCAATCATCACCGGCAGATAAATAAGTTTAACCTCTTGGTATTTGCATTCATCCATATCAGAAATTGAGACATTATAAACTACAAGGGTCCGCTTGGCAATCCCAATTGCAGTTTGAATGGGGTCGATGGAGCCATAGTAAAAAAGCTGTTTCCAAGTCCGGTGTATCAATATGTACATTCCGGGGGGCAGAGGTACGCTTTTTCTGCGACCTGCCTTTCGTATCTAATATTTTGGACTCAGTAGAAACGATAGCCACAGGAGCTTTAATTAATTTGCCCGCCACATCGTGACATTGCCATATACTACACAATTGCCCGATCTGTCCATCTGAGCAAGGCGAATGTGTGGAGTGAGACATCGCAAAATATAATACTGCAGTCGAGCCCATCGACAATTTCCAGTGGCTGCACAACCACGCTTTTCAATTGGCAAAAAATTTTAACAGAAATAAAATATCAATTACGATTCCCAAATTTGCGATGGTTGGACTGAATGTATAACCACATCGGGGAATATGAGCTTGTCTTGCTTGTCTTTGGCCCAAACTCTAAATGCTATGGAACTAAATCCAGGGGAACCCGCTGACAAAACTTAGATAACCAGCAAGTCAAAAGTACAATCATCATCCAACCAATGTTTCATAATAGTTTGATTGCTTGTTCGCCGAATGGAAAGGTGATAAAAACTAGCATAGGCGTGAGGCTGGTCAATGATCATCCATTGTTGAGCCGCCGCTATGTCCAGCCTCAGATCGGTGATGTCGGTCAACGCGGCAAGCCGCACAGAGCTTGCCACACCCGGTGGGCTTTCTTCTTTTTGTAAAAAAAGAAGCAAAAAACAGTAGACGATTGGAATTACGAATGGCAAAAGAGAACTACTGCAAAGGCGATTACTAGCTAGCTCCAGGCGTTCGTTTAGTCTCGTTCGTGTATTATCGCGAGACTGGCGGCGCTAATGTCCCGATCCGATCGACGAATTTTTTCGAAATATTTCACCAAGACAATAGAGAGATGGCATGAAGACGAGGCGGATAGCTATAGCTAATAGGACTCTATTCTCGCAGGAGAGTTGGCTCCGCAGTCGTTCACATGCACACAAACTTTTCAGCACTAGTTGTGTGACAAGAAAGTGGATTTCAGTTAAAGAACCGCATTATTCGGTGTATACAGGACCGTTCAAATACCACCCAAGTTCGACGTTCTATTCGGAACTGGCAAATCGATTCGCAGCTGTAGATGAGGACGAGCATGATAGCTTTGTGTCGCCAGTTGAGAGTGTTTGTGGGCAAGGTTGCTCACAATTACAATACCAAAAGGGTGATCTAGTTGAAATGAGAAGTAGGGATGGGTCGATGATTGATCTAGGACTGGTATATGACTACTTTATAGGAGGAAGCATTAGAGTTTTGACGATTGATGGGTCAGAACGGTTGATAAAGAATGACGATGTGTCATTTGTTATGCGTGGTGTGTTTGGAAAAGCCAATCAAACAAGCCTACAGGGTCTAAGGAAGCTGGTTAAAGATGCCTACCAAGTGTACACCAAAATGAAGCCATACTGGCCAGTCGCATGTGCGCAAAGGGCCTTCCCCGACTTTATTAGGTCCTGTAAGCTAGAGCTACTAGCTCGACAAGCATTCAGAGCCGCTCGCCATGACAGTGACCTAAATGCAGTCAAAACTCTTGCTGCATACATTGGATTTAGTAATGAGCCCCAATTGAATCGGCTCTCCAACGATTCGCCGTTATTTATTAAGTCGGATTCATCGATGGACCTGTGTAGTACCATTGATGAAGTTTCCGACCCTGAACGTATTAACCATTTTTTGCATTATAACGATGCGTTTCCTGACTACAGGAACGCAGATAGTGCTAGCAAACTAACATCAAAACTCTCTGAAGAAGTCCAGGGTAATCCAATCTGTGGACCCTATTCCGTGTTTGACACCTCTTCTTCTAGCATAGATGACAGCATGGGATCTAAATTGACCAAAAGATTCGAACAGGCAAAGACAAAGTCGTTCGACCCGATCAAAAGGACAATGATCCAAGAACAAGTGTTTGCGTTCACAGATCACCCAGATATTGCATTCTCTCTAAACACCAGCAAACGCCATGTGTGGACCCTTTCCATCCATGTTCCTGATATATCTATTATGACATCCAGCTCCAGGCCAATAGTATCAAACTTGCTAGACGCCAACAAGACCATAAAGTACCAGGAGAAGGAGCGACTATTAGTGCCCCATTCAGTGCGCGAAACGAAAGGGTTTGCCACGCCTGGGTTCAAGTTATGCCTGTCGTTTTCAATTGACTTGGAACCGTGGCAACCTACTGTATGGGATATCAGTAACGTAACAGTTACTCATACCGCGGTTGACCAGAAACTCAACATCTACGATCCGGATGAGATGGAATTGGCACTTGGATGGAAGTATCGTCAAATCGGTGAATCAGTGTTTGACGAGTCTGACTTTCACCAAGTTTCAGCTCCTATTCCCAAGCTACGGCAGGACACATTGAAAGCTATCCGTGATCTGTTCGATAAGTTCAGCCGGGAACGAATGAGCCGTACAGGTGCCACAATATCCGTCCCAGCCTCGAATTTGTGCTTTGAATCTCCTGCGCATTCACCTATAGAATCTATGATCCAGGAGGCTCGAGTCACTGCGGGCCAAATCTGCGCCATGTTTGCGGCTTACAACTCGATTGCATTGCCCTTTTTGACACAGAGGCTGAATACCACAGACCAGGTAGCCATCAAAGAGCTCACTGACCGTATTCCAAACTCTCCCGTCTGTGGGCTCATTCTCCAGAGCTATTTGGGTCCCGAGAAGCTGCGACCTATTAATGAGCCGCACCACGGGCTAGGAGCCGCACAGGGGTACGTTGACGTGACTCATCCGTTCGACAGCGTAGTCAGTATATATTGCCAGTGGATCTTACGACGTGAGTTATTGAAGCGTAACGACAGTCTTAGCAGCCGTGAGGCTGCTGCATTGGCTAGTCTGCCCGAACAATTGACGGCGCTGGAGTTCATCGAAGAAGTTTCTGGTCAAAGTGAGCTGATTGATTGGCAACTGAAACGTGCTACGAGGTATGATAAGCTCAAACAGATCGAATCCAACCAAATCAACAGCAATGGCTACCACATTTTCCGTTGTACCGTCACTCGGCCCGCGGTATTCCCGCAATTGGCACAGGCATACTGCGAAGAACTGGCAATTGAAGTCGAAATCGCACTGATTCCTAATACTTCAGTGGATGTAGGTGATCGTGTGGTGTGTAACGAGATACTGGAGCTAAGCTCCGTAGACGGTTTGCTGGTCTTGTGTATGTAAATATTTCTACGTGATGACTTCTTTTTTTAAAAAAAGAAGCAAAAAACAGTATAATGTATGTATATGATGTCTAATGAAGATAGAGAACTCATGATGACGTCGTCGTGGTCATCGGCGGCGTCTACTACTGTTAAATTCCCAATGTCGAGACATCTTTTGATCATCACTTTTTTTCACACAAACACATACACACACAAACATGTTAGCACTAAGCTCCAACCAATTGTATTCCGCTGCAACGATATGTGCGGTGGTAGCAGGTATATCTGGCTACTACATTGGTGTTAAATCGGCTTCAAAAGTCCCTACGATAAATGAAGATGAATACGATAGCGAGGATGAAGATCCAGATGGAAAGTTAGAACCAACTAAGGAAGAATGCAAAATGGTATTAGTAGTACGAACAGATCTTAAAATGGGACGAGGAAAGGCATGTGCTCAATGTGCACATGCTGCAGTTGCATGCTACAAAACCGCCCTTCGAACTAACCCAGATATTGTACAACAATGGGAGCAGTGGGGACAGATGAAGGTTGCATTAAAGTGCCAGTCTCAAGAGGAGTTGGATCTGCTACATGGGATTGCAATGTCGTTGAATATCCCATCTAGGATTATTCATGACGCTGGTAGGACTCAAATTGCAGCAGGGAGTGCCACAGTACTAGGAATTGGTCCTGCACCCAAGTCTCTCATAGATCAAGTAACCGGAAACCTCAATTTATACTAGATAGCAGCATAAACCAGACGCCGACTGTTTTCTGCTTCTTTTTTCTAAAGAAAAGAAGGCGTTTTCCGCAGAATGTCGACTGTTTTTTGCTTCTTTTTTGAAAAACGAAGGCACTTATCCCAGCACATTGGCCGCCTTCTTCTTTTTCTTCTTCTTCTCGACATTTCTCTGATAGTTTCTCCAGTTCTCCACTCGAGTGTCACGGGTCTCTTCCCATTTCTGTTCTTTCTGGCGCTTTCGTCGCTTCTCTTCCTCTTCCTCCTCTTGTTCGCGTTTTAGTCTACCCTCCTCTTCCATTGCCATTCGCTCTTTCTTCCTCTTACGGACCTCTGTGTCTATCAGGACCTCCCTGGTTTTGTCTCTCCATTCTTGCAGAAACTCGTCCGATTTGAGCCGCTCGTCGTGCACGGTCCATCGCTTCTCTTCGATCAACAGTCTACGGGCATCAGTGAAAACCTGATCCAGGTTCTCCCGTTTCTTGTCATCTTGTAGCTCAGCTTCCGCCTTTTTTAGTCTAGCAAATGCATCAGGAGCCTGTTTATTCTGTGTTTTATCAGGATGGATCAGCAGGGACTTCTTTCTGTACTGTTTCTTGATATCATCTTTCGTGCATCCAGGCTGCAAATCTAGCAACGAATAGGCATCTAGTTGGAAACAATTCAAAATACGGTCTATTTCTTTATCTCTAGTATGTTCCGACGCCTCTCTCGCAAGAATAGCATCGATATCGTCCTCATTATTGGTGCTACCCATGGTGGTTGTGGCTCGTTGGTTGGTTGTGTCAAGAATACAATTGGGAATAATTAAAATTTCAGACAGACAGACATACATCACCAAAAATCGTCACATCTCCGACATCATCTCTTCATTCACCTTTTTTTATTTATTTATTAACAGACAAATGGCAGCGGAAACGTACGTACAATTAGTCCCAAAATGGTAGCAGAAGCTAACGGAACCCCTGCTTGTAGGATATATTTACGCAATTTGGATGAAAATATCAAATTGGATCGACTGAAGGAGCTTCTACGCCGCGAGTTTTCAAAATTTGGCACAGTACTGGATGTGGTTGCACATCGAAATATAAGACTAAGAGGACAAGCATTTATAGCATTTGACGAGGTTGAACAAGCAACACAAGCATTAGAATCCAAAAATGGCCAGGATTTTCACGGAAAACCGCTGGTGATAGAATACGCAAAGACTCCAGCCGACGTGATCGTAAAGAAACAGGGCCAAGCAGCATACGAACAGCACAAGAAACAGCGACTTGAAGCAAAACAAGAGCACAAGAAACCTAAAACTTCGAAACGTGGTGGATCAAAAGAAGGTCAATCGCAGTCGAAACGGTCCCGGAAACAGCAATTCGCTGCAACAGCGACTGGTTCTGGTTCTGCTACACCAGCAGCTACAGGTGATAATGCAGATGCCACTGGTGCATCGTCGAGGTTGCCTCGAAATAAGGTCATCTTCTTGGAGAACTTGCCGCCTTCAATCACTCAAGATGCACTGACGCAAATCTTTTCCAGCTTTCCAGGGTTTTTTGAAGTTCGATTGGTCAAGGTGCGGCGTGTAGCGTTTGTGGAGTATGAATCCGAAGATCAAGCGGCAATAGCAAGAGAGGCCACCATGGGACTAGTCAATGACGGCCATACCATCAAGATTACGTATGCAAAGAAATAGTATTACTAATATATATATATGTACAAGATTATTTGAACCATCCGAAAGCCGCCTCTCGGAACGAAGTGACGAACGATTCCTTCTTTTGAAGTCCTCTGTCAGCTTCTCTGGTGATTCGCTGGTAGTAGTTAGGCATACCTTGAGGAGCCTTCATCTTTTCCCCTACAGGAAATTTACGGTTGTTGGAGTCGGAAATTAGTAGTCTTGTTGCTTCCACTTGTTTTTCGAGAGCGTCTGCCGATGGCAATTTGGACTCCGGGCCCTTGAGCGCTTCGTTGAGCTTTTCCACCTGGAACTCTTTGAACGAGGCATACACACGTTTTGAGTCCGCAGGCCACGCCTTGAATGCCTGTACAAGGCCCCGCATGGCAGTTGATTTGGTTGACATGGTGGTGTGGGTTAGTGTCGTTCGTTGGGCATGGGAAAGTGGTGAAAAAATTGATCACGATGGGGGTGGTAACGTGACCGCACCGGTGCGGCTCAAACATAACTCTAGGATGGCTTTCTTCTTTTTTTAAAGAAAGAAGCCAAAAACAGTCAACGCTAGCTTTGGGGAGAGAGAGGCCGCACCGCGTGCGGCGCAACCGTTTTTGCTTCTTTTTTGAAAAAGAAGAACGCTATAAATTATAGATGTACCTACTGCCTACTCTTCTTGTCCTTCAAAGACGGACAAGTGCTGGGTCCCCTCTTTCCACGACTTGTGTTCAAAGATCATGCTCTTCAAGGCGGCGATGACGTCGTCCACCTTGCCTCTCATCTGCAAAGTGGAGTCACGTTCACGGATGGTGATGGTGTTATCCTTGACAGATTGGAAATCAACAGTAATACCGAAAGGAGTACCCAACTCGTCGTTTCGTGAGTATCGCTTACCAATGGAGGCAGACGAGTCGTCGACCTTGGCTGGAATGCCCAATCGTCGCAGAGATCGAGACAAATCATTGGCCAATGGTCCAAAGGCTTCGTTGTTGGACAATGGGACAACCAACACCTTGGTTGGGGCTACGATTGGTGGGAAAGACAACACTCCTCGGGCAGCGTCTTCAGGTCGAACCCAGAAGCACTGTTCAAAGAGAGAGTACAAGATTCGTCCAATACCGAACGATGGTTCAATGACGTTTGGAGTGTACTCTCGAACGTGTTCGACTCGCTTTCGCTTTTCAATCTTGACTAGAGCCGAGTCGACTTCGACTTGGCCAACACCGGAGACTTCGAACGAGTACTTGCCGTTGGTTTCCAACTCCTTGGCAATGTCTTCTCGTTCGCATTGGGTTCGCTGCAACAACCATTCCTTCACCTTGTTGCCGTCCTTCTTGAATTTAGGTCCAAACTTCTTGGCGTCAATGTCGACTTCAAATTCTTCGACGGTAATTGGTTCGTCAAGAGTCTGTCGAACGACCAGCTTTTGGCCAGTTCGAGCAGTGTGCACAGACAAATCGTAGGCTGATCGGTCAGCACATCCAACACATTCAATCCAACCGTAGGAGGAGTGCAGTTCACAATCCCAACAGTCAGAGGCATAGTGGGCCATTTCGTTGGCCATGTGCTGTCGGAATCGGATTCGGTCAGGGTTCATACCAATCTTGATCATGAACAAGTAGATTCGTCCCAAGAAGTAACCCAAAGTTTCGTTATCGACGGTTCCAGACGACACAGCTTCACCAATAGTCATGGTGATCAAGTCAGTCTTACCGGCAGCTTGGTTTTCCTTGGACAACAGCTTCAATTGGATATCTTTGACTTCGTGGAACCGTGGGTGCGACTTGTCATTTGGATCCACAAAGTGCTCGATTTCGGCCATCAGGAATTCTCGAACTCGCAAAAGACCGGCTCGAGGAGAGATTTCGTTTCGGAAAGACTTACCAATGGAGGCAGAGGCAAATGGCATCTTCAAGTTGTTGGATTCCAAAAGCTTGGAGAAGTTCAGGAATTGACCTTGAGCGGTTTCTGGACGCAAATAACCCTTCAATTGGCCAGATGGACCAATGGCGGTTTCAAACATCAAGTTGAATTCTTTTGGTGGCTCCAATGGCTCGTGGGTGACCGGGTTCTTGATGTCGTGCTTGACCATAAGCTCGCCCAATTCTGGTCCAGAGTAACCATCAATCTTGGCCAAGATGTTTTCGTACTCGTCACGAACAGAGTCCTCAAGCTTGACAGCCTTGATCTCCTTGACCTTCTTTTTTCGCTTCTTGTCCTTTTCAGACTCTTCTTTTGGTTCTTCAGAAACCCCTCGGGCCTCCTTGTCGCCCTTCAATCGAGCTTCCAGCACTTCTTCGACCAGATGGTCAGCCCGGAAGATCTCTCCAGACTTTGGATCCTTGCACATCCAATCGGAGAACTTGTCGACATGTCCCGAGGTCTTCAACACCTCGTAAGGAGTCAAGGCAGTGCAGTCGACTTCCAACATGTCTTCTTCCAGGATGAAGTGTTTTCTCCAGGTGTCAACAATGTTAGCCTGGACAGCACAACCCGGTGGACCGTAGTCAAACAGACCAGTAACACCGCCATAGATATCAAATGCAGGTGCGTAGAAGAATCTTCGTTTAAGAAGACCTTCCAAAGATTCTCGACTAAAAGGTGGAGCTTCCATTCTCGACTTGAGCGCAGTACGTGCTTTTTTCTGTTGTTTTTGTCTAGTTTCTAGTGAATATAGTCTAATTGATCGCAGCAGAGGCCTGGTATACGTTAGCGGTTTGTTGGATGCAAGCCGGGCAGTAATACCAAAGGTTGATTGTTGTTTGAGTGCAAACGAAATCTTTTTGTAGTGATGTCAGGAAGAGAGAGAGAGAGAGAAAATGTGACTCTTCGGTGGCCCCGATCGATCACCAAGAAAAATTTTGGATCACCGAGTGAACAAGTGAACGAAATAAATAATAGACTAGACTAAAACTACATGAACTACTTCAGTGGGTCTGCTTGGTAGAGTAGTCCTTCGGGCTAATCACTAACCCCTTGCCTTTACGAGCGCCTCTAAATATGGTTTCTATAATGTCAATCAGCTCCTGCTTGTCCTCCAGCTGGAAGTTGAGCTTGTTGTTGTTTCCTGTTCCAAAATCGCACAGCATGTGCTTGTTCCTGTAGAAGAACATGATACCCATCGGGTCGTACAGTTCGTACATCTCGTTGAAGTCCGGCACCTGGTCGATATCGCACAGGTACACCGCTGCAAAGTTCCGCACCTTTTCGGCTATCGAATACAGCATTTCGTCCATCAACAGGCATTCGGGGTCGTGGTCTCTGCCGAATCGAATCACGACCAGTCTGTCCTCCTCGGTCACAATTGCCTGGTCCACATGCCAGCCGGTGCGCAGGTGTGGCAGGAAGATGCTCCCCATTTTATAGTGTGGTGTGTCGTTACGTTGGTGAAAGTCGTGATGCGATGATGCGACGACCGACATCGACTCCACAACGTCTAGGGTGGTGTTCTTCTTTTTTTTAAAAAAGGAGCAAAAAACAGTAGAACCAAGTGTTCGGTGGCGTATGTACAGAATATGTTACTACATGCATGTATAATGAGAAGTCTATTTCTTGCTCTTTCTTCGCTTCTGAGCAACCTTACCAGCGGTAACAGAGTTGGAATACTCAAAGTTCTCACCCATAAGGTCTTCAAAGTCGTCACTGAGCAGAGGCTGTTTAGAAGCAACCGGTTTGTCTTGTTGCTCTGGTTCTTTGGCCTCCGTAGTTGGCTGTTGAGTCTTAGTTTCAGCTGTAGTAGCCGTAGATGCACCTCCAAATCCATATTTCTTCTGGAATTTGGCCATTCGTCCACCCGCATCAGTCTCAGCTGCCTTCAAATTAGTTCGAGTTGGGTTCCACCGTGGGTTATTTCGGTGGTCTGTCAAATATCTCCATTCTACTTTTGGAAATTGCGATCTTCTGGTGACTGTTGAACCGTCTGATAGTTCCACTTTACAATCAAATTTATAATAGATAGGTGGACGAGTCTCACCGACTTTCAACTTTCTTGGTAGTCGTCGATCCAGAATACTCTTTCCACCAGGTGGAATGTAAACTGTTCGTACTTGTGTACGCTGTAGCAATTGGATGCTGTTAGTGGCTAACTTCTGCCTCGTTACCCCAGTACACAGGCTCATTTGTTTGGTTGGTAAGGTAGTGATGTCGGTGAAATTTTTTGTCGCTGGCTGTCGCTCGTAGGTTTGTTTGATGATAGTTACTTGGCCGCGCGCGAAATAGTGTGCGGCTCAGATGGCTGTAGCGCCCTTTTGGTTGTAATCATCTGCCGCTTTTTGCTTCTTCTTCTGGGATTCCTAAGTGTTCTTCTTTTTTAAAAAAGAAGCAAAAACAGTAGACGATTGGAATGATCCACGACAAGTACTTAGCAAGTGCGAATAAATATATTTATCTGGTTGTACATGGCTAGCTAAATAGCATATCAGTCGTTATCACTACTGTCATCATCGTTGTCGAGAATATCGAAAGAACCAGTAGTGGCTCCGTCCTGCTGCATGATGCCTGCTAGACCTTGAGCTTCAAGTTGCTTGAGAACCTGGTGTTCCCGCTCTGAGAACGGCATCGTGTCATCCCCAGCAACAGCATCGTCGTCATCGTCTGGCATGTCTTCATCCTCATCCTCGTCCTCATCTGGGTTATATTCTTCATCTTTCGTCTCATCATAGCCATCGTCTTCGATTGTAATCCCGGCGCTTTTGGTTCTGTGAACCAATCCATCATCGCCCATAGTTCGCTTCATCTCACTCTCCACCTTGGCAATTAGATCATCGTTGGATAGCGGCAATCCTGCCCTCACACTTCGCAGCTTTTCTCGTAAATAACACTTGAGCTCCTCGAAGTAATTGTGTTCATACCACCCATCTACCGAGTCACAAGCCTTACGACGAGCTGAATTGCGGATTCTATCTGCAAGAAAGCGGTCTGTGACATCGCAAAATTGCAACATACGCGAAGTAGGAAGCCTCTCGCCGTCAAATTCGTGTGGATTGTCATCATTCAACGAGGCGTTCGCTAAACTACTTGGAACATTGCCTGATTTAAGCGCTTTTTCATCCTCGATACTGAACACCCGGAAATGCTCCACCTGGTATATGGCATATTCTGGGTTATCTCTGGGATCCAGGCCCAGTTTGACGTAGCTACCTCTGAAAGGTCCACTTTTATATGAATAGGCTACGAATGGCATGGCTTGTCGTACCTGCCTGAACGCATCAGCGCTGATATGAGCTTCTAGGGCCTTTTTTGTGTAGAATGGACGCTTTTCAAACGCCTGTTTCAGTTCTTCAACGGCTTTTTGAACATTTTCACTTACTTTCTTCAAATCCATCTTGGTTTCCTTAGGGATTGGGTCTTCCCATACGATATTAAACGATTTGATCTTTGGTGCCTCCATTGTATTGATTAGTTTCAGCCCACCTTTGCCATCATCCACCACAGCGATGGCAGGATTCTGTCTATACTGATAAAGATGTGGATACAAAGCAGACGAGAATCTCGGAGGAGGGATGGCATCCATTTGTTCATCGGTAATAGGTGTTGGGCCCTCAAACTGCAAGTCTTTAACTGCCTCCCAGTTTCCTGATCGCCAAGCCGTTTCAAACTTTGCAACAAACGGAGAATTGGACATGTTGAACATGAAATCGGTCATTTCACGGAATCTGAAGTTATGGTTCAGGATATGGCTCGGTCGTACACGGTATCGTCCTTCACTTAGCGCGACTGCCTTGTGAATGTCTCCATTTGCTTCGTCAAAACACTTTTTCGGCACGGTAACTTTCAACAAAAGGTTAGCGTTCTTGGTGCTTCTAGCTTCTACTGGATGCTCGAAAGGGTCCTCGGGCCTTAAGCGCAGCTCTAGTGGAGTCTTTTTACTGTCTTGTAGCGTTCTTCCTAGCTTTTCTTCACCTCCAACCATATTCATAGCTTTTTCGGGGTTTTGGACGTTTGCCGGGAACTCAATGGCCGCCGCATGCAGCAGATCATCCAAATGCCAGATTCTCGCGAGGCCCCCATTGCCTGTATTGTTGTTTTCATCCACAGATGTGGTCATCTCTCGGGTTGTTTTGTGTTTCGGTTTGTCGTGTGGTAGTTGTTCGGTGATCGGTAATGATGAAGAGCCGGAGCTGGGGGGGTCACGTGGCCACCCCACCACGAACTCCAAAGTCTAGTGTTTTTTTGCTTCTTTTTTTAAAAAAAGAAGAACATCACCCTAGGGGTACTGACTTCTTTTTTCAAAAAAAGAAGCTAAAAACAACGGCAATGGGGGAAAAATGGTTGCTTATGCAGTGGTTACGTAACAGCATTGCGTCGGCATCGGATCGGGTCGGGGCCAGCGAAACGTCCCAATACTGCAGCACGAGCAGCCACGCAGAATCCGAAAACGTGCACACAATGAAATTTCTAGAGCCAGCAACAGCAGCTTGATTGTGTGCATATTGTCTCTAACCTGATCTTCCGTCTATTTGGGTTTAGTTGCCTCTTGTTCTTGTTCAGTCTTCTTGACACTATCTTTGGTACAACCTAAAATTCAGAAAAACACAAAAAATGGTTCACGGTAACGTGCTGGTGATCTCCAATCGACTGCCTGTCACAATCAAGCGGCAGTCCAATGGTGAATATTCCTATAACATGTCATCAGGCGGGCTTGTCACTGCTCTGTCGGGGCTCAAAAAGTCGACCAATTTCAAATGGTTTGGGTGGCCAGGTATGTAACATGTCGCGATTGACTTAGATGCTAACAGATGATGTTATTAAAGGTTTGGAAATCCCAAAGGAAGAACAGGACCGTGTGTCGAAGGATCTCGATGATCAATTCAGCTGTATCCCGGTGTATTTGGACGATGATTTGGCTGATTTGCACTACAATGGATTCAGCAATTCGTAAGTATTTGAGTGGGTATTTCTGTGAGACTAATAACCATGTAAATAGAATCCTATGGCCATTGTTTCATTATCATCCTGGTGAAATGAACTTTGAAGACGAGGCTTGGAACGCCTACACTGAGGCTAACCGTAAGTTTGCAAAAGCAATTGCTCCACTTGTTGAACCAGGTGATTTGGTGTGGGTCCATGATTACCATCTGATGTTGCTTCCGGCAATGATTAGAGAGGAATTGGGCAGTGCAATTGACGTAAAATTAGGGTTTTTCTTGCATACCCCGTTCCCTTCGAGTGAAATCTATCGAGTATTGCCGGTTCGTCGTGAGGTGTTGCTTGGGGTATTGAGATGTGACTTGATTGGCTTCCATACTTATGACTATGCTAGGCATTTCTTGTCTTCAGTGTCGAGAATCCTGAGAATCAATACCACGCCAAATGGCGTGGTGTTTGAAGGTAGAAGCGTGACCGTGGGAGCATTCCCTATCGGTATCGACACTGATAAGTTTATTGATGGACTAAAAGCAGATGCAGTCCATGAACGTATCAAAGTCTTGAAACAAAAGTTTGACGGTGTTAAAATCATCGTGGGTGTGGATCGACTGGATTATATCAAAGGAGTACCGCAAAAATTGCATGCATTTGAAGTCTTCTTGAGCGAACATCCGGAATGGATTGGTAAAGTGGTGCTTGTTCAGGTTGCAGTACCATCTCGACAGGATGTTGAAGAATATCAAAACCTTCGAGCTATGGTGAATGAATTGGTTGGTCGAATCAATGGACGATTCGGCACGGTTGAATTCACTCCAATTCATTTCTTGCACAAGAGCGTAGATTTCCAAGAATTGATTTCTTTGTATGCAATCAGTGATGTGTGCCTGGTAAGCTCCACCCGTGACGGTATGAACTTGGTTTCGTACGAATATGTGGCTTGTCAACAACAAAAGCATGGTGCATTGATCTTGAGTGAATTCACTGGTGCGGCGCAATCATTGAATGGTTCATTGATTGTCAATCCGTGGAACACTGAGGAATTGTCCAGTTCTATATACGACGCGTTGACTTTGCCTGAAGAAAAGAGAGTGGTCAATCATCAGAAGTTGTTTAAATACATTTCAAAGTATACCAGTGCATTCTGGGGCGAGAACTTTGTGAACGAGCTGTTCAAAATCGGTAATTAGCTACTAAACAAATATATACTAGTCTATTATACCCCCTGTGGTCCCTTTTCTGCCCATAACTCTTCTGCAGCTTGAAGAGTTCGTCGGTTGGAGTTCATTTTGTTTACAGTTTCCATGTATTCGTCATAAGGGTCCGAGTCATATACAATCCCTCCACCTGCTTGCAAGTATGCATTGCCATCCTTGGTAACCATTGTACGCAATGCAATACAAGTGTTCATGGAAGCTGAATCATAACCCCAATGACCAACAGCACCAGCATACACCCCTCGTCGCTCTTGTTCAAGCTCAGAGATCAATTCCATAGCTCGCACTTTAGGTGCACCGGACACAGTGCCAGCAGGGAAAATGGATCTGAAAGCATCAAACCGGGTCTTGCCTTCTCGCAACACGCCAGAAACTTGAGAAACCAAATGCATTACGTGGGAAAATCGTTCAACTGTCAGTAGTCGATCCACTGAAGTGGAGGTAGGCTCGCAAACTCGGTTGATGTCATTTCTTGCAAGATCAACCAACATGACATGCTCTGCTCGATCTTTAGTGGAAGCCAACAACTGAGCAGCCAGTTGGTCGTCTTCCTCGGTGGTCTTACCCCGAGGTAAAGTACCAGCAATTGGATGTGTAATGATTCGACCCTTCTCACTCTTAACCAGCAGCTCTGGTGATGCACCTACCACCTGGAAATCGAGATAGTCTACATAAAACAGATAGGGAGACGGGTTGACTGTACGTAGATGTCGATAAATGTTGAATGGGTGCAGTTTAGTAGGGTGAGCCACTCGTTGTGAAGGTACTGCCTGGAAGATGTCTCCCTTGAGGATGTGCTCTTTCAGCTTTTTGACATGGTTTTCGTAGCCCTCCTGGCCAATATTGGAGATGTAGGTTGAGTCATCCCCAACCGTGACAGGTGGTTGAGGAACTACATACGTCTCGGATGACTTCAAGATGTCAATAATGGAGTCAATTGTCTTTTCAGCATTTGCGTATTCCTTTTCGAGATAGTCGGCAGTGCAGGTGGCTGCATTTCTCTGGCTATCTGGTATGTGAATGTTGTGGATAATCTGAATTCGCTGATATACGTTGTCAAAGGCAACAATTGTGTCAAAAAGCATCAATGCGGCTTCTGGCAAACCCAGAGCATCCTTCATATCTCGAGCAGTTCGAGGTTCGAAATATTTGATGCAGTCAAACGAGATGTATCCAACTGCACCACCACTCAAGTCTGGTACCGGGTGTCTTTTTGACTGTCTGTAATCCTTCAATTCCTCCTCGAGCAGGACCAATGGGTCTACGTCTGGTCCAAACCCGTTGCCTGTTTTGATGACTTTTCTAGGATTGACACCGATGAATGAGTAACGGTCCAATCTCTCACCCCCAATGGCACTTTCCAGCAGAAACGAAGGTTTTGCGTTTTCTGAACTTGGTCGTGCTAGTTTGAGGTATGCCACATGCGGAGTCAATTCATCCGCCAGCATGAACTTGTACACAGGATACGTGTTTGATCCATTTGGATCTGTGATATCGTTAGCTACAATCTGCTTGAACTCTTCGAGCTGGGGCACTGCTTGAGGCATTGTTCAGTGGATGTGGATGTTGTGAATCAAAGGCTCGTCCGTTGACTAATTTTTTTTCAGTCATCGTTGCGATCTGGCAAATCGCGCGCCGGCACTTTCCACCGTGCGGATGAGTCCTCTGACCGACCACAAAGAGACTACCCGAATGCGAATCCTCGGGCTCGAAGCCTGGCTGGCACTTTGACTAGCCAACTACTGCAAACTAGACTAACTTTTATCGCTTGTAGAATCGAATCACCGAATCGCAACGTCACCGCAGTCAATGCATGGTCGGAGCTCCGACGTGTGGCTCTTGCGGCTGAACAACAGATCCCGCAGCCCAGGATGCGTCGACTGTTTTTTGCTTCTTTTTTTAAAAAAAGAAGACAGTAACCCTGCCGGTGGTGTTCTTCTTTTTCCAGAAAAAGAAGCAAAATGCGGTAGACGGTGCAATCTCATTGGCAGGCTCCTGCCCAACAGATACTGGTGGAGCGGCGATGCGGCGGGCAGGGATTGTACCCCTTAAATCCACACTACCACCACACCCCCCCTCACCTCACCCCATTCCATGCCACAGAGTGGAAATCTAGAACACAATGAAGTCACACGACTTCCCACAATGCTTGTTCTTCGGGTGTCCCTCATAACCGGAACACTATCGCCAGTGTCTATCAGAAACAGACCAAGGCATGGTAGTGTGGGGAACACTATCAACCGCCGAATCTGAATCTGAATCTAGCAACAACACTTGGTCAGATGGATAGTGGATACATGAACAATCACAGAGGCCGGCCACACATGGTCCACGCCCCAAGGTGCATAGAAAAGCCTTGATAAGAACTCTTAGAAGCACCAAGGTGGCCACCAGGCGCTACAGGGACACTCCGGAACGTCTCTTTCCTCGAGTAGCTAGTCTACATGTCAGATATATTGGGTCTATAGAATCATATGAACGAATTTATGTAATAATTTGGTCTGTGCTTCCTGCAGCGTCTAGTGCTTCCTGCAAAAGTCGATCGAAATTTGACTGTGGAAAGAAGTATGCTCCCAAAAAAGTTTTTTTTTTTTGTTGTTGTTGTGGGTGGTTCGCAGTGGTTCGTCACAGTAATTTTTTTTTCTCTTTTTCTTAATTACACGTTCATTATAACACAAAAAGACCGAACCATCGTTCATTTCTCTGTTCAATCATAAAGAATAACTGTAATCGTTGATATATTACTAGAGAGACTAGGAATTTTTTGGTTACAACCGTTTGAATATAGACTATAAACCTATTTTGGGGAAGAAATTTTTTTCTTAAACACACAACAACAATAAGGTCCCCGTGGATACCAATCGAAATCGATTAATTAGTGATTGTTTTTTTACTAACGTTAACTATTGTATGACATAAGAACAACAAGAAACAAAACAAAAATGGGTCAAATATTGTCACAACCAATCACAGAGAAAAAGTCAGAAGAAGGCAAAGATGAAAGAGTAACGTACGGGTTGTCTAGCATGCAAGGATGGCGAGTAACAATGGAAGACTCGCATTCCACTGTACTAGATATGAAGCGACTAGATGAAGATAGCAGTAGCAGTAGTACACAAGACAAAGTGACCTTTTTCGGGGTGTTTGATGGTCATGGAGGAGATCGAGTAGCACTATATTGTGGTGAACGGTTGCATGAGATTATCAGTAAACAGCCTTGTTTCAAACGAGGAGACTACGGTCAGGCTATGAAAGATGGATTTTTGAGCACTGATCGAGCAATTCTTTCAGATGAACGATATAGAAACGAACAATCAGGATGTACAGCAACCACAGCAATTCTCGCTAATAATCGAATATACGTCGCTAACGCAGGAGATTCAAGAACAGTGTTGGGTGTCAAGGGCATAGCCAAGCCTTTGTCATTTGATCACAAGCCTTCAAACGAAGGAGAAAAAGCCCGAATTTGCGCAGCAGGCGGGTATGTTGATAGTCAACGAGTCAATGGTAACTTGGCATTATCAAGAGCTATTGGTGATTTTGAATTTAAAAAGGCTGCTAGTTTGCCACCAGAGGAACAAGCAGTTACTGCATATCCTGAAGTTATGGAACATGACATTACACCGGATGACGAGTTTTTGGTGTTGGCTTGTGATGGTATTTGGGATTGTATGCATTCTCAGGACGTAATTGAATTTGTTAGACGAGGCATTTCGGCCAGACAAAGTTTGGTTGCAATTTGTGAAAACTTAATGAACAATTGCTTAGCTCCAAGAAGCGATATGAGCGGTATTGGATGTGATAATATGACTGTAATGATTGTAGGATTATTGAACGGCAAGACTGAGGAAGAGTGGTATGACTTGATTGCCAAGCGAGTTGAGGATGGTGATGGTCCAGTGGCACCTGAGTCCAGTGCAGAAATGACCTCGGTTGATGTAGAAGGAGCAGGACAACAGCAGCCTGAACCACAGCATCAACAGCAAGGTGAAGTCTTTACTTTAGAACAGTTATTGGGCCAAAGCGCTTCTTTCATGCGATCCTCCAACGGTGGTTATGTTATCCAAGCTGATGACGCTGCAAGATTGTTGTCGTCGGTCGGGTTCCATCCATCAAGTGGTGAATTGGAAGAAGTTGAAGACGACGAAGGCGAAGTACATGTACTAGAAGACGGCGAAGACGAGAATGCAAGAGTTGTAGAGCACATCGAAGATGATGATGACGAAGAAGAACCTGAAACTTCTGACGGCAATGTGAAGTCTCCTATTCCTGCGGACGGTACGATTAACGGCCGAGAAGGTGAAAAGTAAGTAAACTAAAAAAACTATTATCTATCTATTATATTATCTGTTATGCTGTCTTTATATATCTATACCTATATATATATGTCTTTGAATATTAATAATGTTTACACACGTGAAAGAAGAACACCACCAGGAGGGTTGATGTCTTCTTTTTCCAGAAAAAGAAGCAAAAAAGCGGTCGACGTCTAGCCGTAGGCACTGTTTTTGCATCTTTTTTAAAAAAGAAAAACATTATGTCTAGGGATATGTCTTCTTTTTCCAGAAAAAGAAAAGCAAAAAGCGGTCGAAGAGCCCCATCGTTGATGTATGGCAACAGGACCAAAAGGCGGAGAGCCGCACAATCGCTGTGTAATTTGCATGCTCTGAAAACACCACAATTAGCTTCCAATGCATTTTTAATACAAGAAAAATATACTCAATTAACCTAGTAGAATCGATATATGATAATAGTTACTTCATATCGCACATTTTTACCTGTTTTCAGACCCCCCCCAAAACGACTACCCCCAAGGCGGTATGAGATTTACGCCCATAGGCGTACATCACAGTCCTAGATGGTTGTGGGCCTGACCTCAATTTACACGGTAGAACCCCTATACCCACGCGCCGCAGGCACTTTTTAAGAAAGAAGCAAAAAGCGGTAGAATAGCGCCGCAAGCACTGTTTTTGCTTCTTTTTTAAAAAAGAACACCAACGGAGCGGCCGCTATTCCAGGCTGAACAGCTTCATGGTATTGTTCCAAGCTGCCTCTGCGACTTCTTCGACAGTCAATCCTTTCACGCCTGCTACTACTTGGGCAACCAGTCCGATGGCACATGGTTCACATCGTCCCTTGACCATTGATCCTGGCTTGTACTTTTCCTTTTTGAACGAAGTGAATGGCAGTGCCAGCTCCGGTTTGTTAGCCAGATATGTCTTGTGAGAAGCGTGAGAAGGTCTAATTTCGCACCATGGTCCATCAGTTTCCAACACTAGTCGATCCAATGGAATCTCTTTTACAACTTCAAGATTCTCCTGAGTCTTTAGCGAGCATCCATTGATGCCAATGTATAATCCCATGCCTACATAATCCTTCATTTCTTCGAGCTCACCAGTAAACGAGTGTACCACACCTCCTCCTGGAATATTAGGCAAGTACGGCGACAGTATACGATGGAAATCCTCTCTACAGGCCCTTGAATGCAGGAACAACGGTAGCCCAACCCTGGTGGCAATGTCGAGCTGCTTTTCAAAATAGACTCTCTGAACATCAGCAGGTGCAAAGTGCAGTCTATCATAATCCAACCCTATTTCACCGAATGCTTTCACTGTGCCGTCTTTTTTTCCTTCAATAGCCAATTGTTCTATTCGCTTAAGATGTTCTTCTGCACCTTCTTCAGCCTTTTCAAAATCAGTAGCATGACAAGGATGAACCCCAACAGTACAGTACAGTTGGTTCGGACGATGATGTTCTTGACACAGCTTGATGGCTTCTTTGGATTCACCCAAAGTGGATCCTGTAACCAATATTTTATCGACCCCGGTTTGATCAGCCCTGTCTAACACATTGTCTAGATCATCCTCATGATGCTGTCTACCGTGGTATATCCCTTGGAACTGTTTATCAGTCAAGTTGGCTCCGATATCCGCGTAACGGATTCTTTTTGCGTTATTTTCCATGGTAATTGTTCGTTTGCTAGCTCTAACACCAGTTCTGATGCAATACTTAAATGATGACAATCCAAGAAGAGTCCTCAACGTCATGCACAGTCACCGTGACAACAAGCGTGTGAAGTGGTAAATTGGTGAAATTTTCAAGTGACGTCGGAACTCCGTCACTATGTCGGTGTGTCGGTGTACCGTGCCGGTAAAATAGATGTCGGCATCGGCATCACAGATTTGCGTTAAACCGCCAGATCTAGCAAACTTAGCCGATTCATGCGTAAATTGTCGTCTCAAAAAAACGAAACCCAGATCTGGGTTCCTTGCTCAGCCATCCATCGAAGTTGACTGAATTAACAGAATAATGGTCCTATGAGAACCCAAAGGCAAGGTCAATGGGCTAGTACAATTGTACAATGCCATCAGACGGCTCATTCATGCCATGCCTCACGAGTATTTATGCATAGATAGATCCAAAAAAACGCGAACGGCGGCACTCGGAATCAGGATTTTGTTCTGTTTTGAGTGTGATGCGCGTATAATAATATTTCTCTCTATGATTTCTTGTTTCAACCAAGATTCTTAGTTTTCGCCAATAAGATTCCTATTAAAATATACAAAAATCATCATCCGATTTTTTTTAATTCTCTAATTTCTCTAATTAAACCTGCCAAACGAGACATTTCGTTAAAAAATAATATAGCAAGGGTTCTTACCTAGTTGGTTGCACACTTACAAGAAAAAAAGCTATAGCAACATGGACTATTATGATGACGACAACGATAATGACCCGGTTTTAGCTTTACTGAGATCCACAAAAATCACTCGCGAAGACATTGAACAGCTATGTAAAGGATTCGAACCATCTCAACAGGAAGACGTGAAACTAGCGTTTCTAATTCTAACAAACTTGGAGTCGTATATCGCAGAAACATCTGGGTGGATGTTTTCTACCCTGTCAAAATTCGATTTCCAAACAACCCAAGTTGGTGAATACGATATTCATATTGCAGTTCTAGTGGGAAATCGTTCTGAATTCCTGCTGAGAGAAATCAGCTCATGGGGTATTCAATTGTTAAAAGCCAAAGTGAATTCCTTACATGAAGTGTACAACAGCGATGCAGGGACGGTACTAACTATCCTTGTGCTAAGAATCATATCCAAATACGCTGATTTGGAATTTAAATTACAAGTAGCTATATCAAGGTCAACTTTAGTCAAGATCCACTCTGAATTGGGTGGGTTGTTGGCCAACATTAAAGGTGATCAGAGCGGGGTATTGGCATTGAAGTATAAAGCATTTGTTTCACAATTGTTACAAGAATTAGAGACCACTCCGTTTGAAGAAGTACAGCAGGAAATGTTCCAAGTGGTGCGTGATTTGCATGCAATGTTCTTGAAATGGGCTGCTAAACACAATAACGGTAACCATGAAGATGAACAACAATCACAGCAAGATGACTTTACTAGTGAACAATTCCCTTCTTCGCCAATGGACCCTCCTCCATCAATGGAAAGCTCCTGGAGATCAGAGCATTTTGCGAAATCTCAGTTTGACAACCGTCACAGACGAACCTTCTCTGGAGGATCTTCGTCAGCGTTTTCAACCGCTTCTACCACCAAAACATCTACTTCGATAACTGATGACTTACCAGCCATGTTGCATGCATTCGAAACCGCCAGGTCTTCAACGACAAACGAAGATCGAAGTCCAAGAACTTCAGGCATCCTGTCAACAACCCCAATCAAGTCATCTCCATTGAGCTATCTCCATCATCACAACCAGTATCACCATCAACATTATGTGCCCTCTCCATTGCACAATTCACTCTCACATAGCCCTAGACAACCTCAGCATCCTCCCCAATCGCAGTCGCAGTCGCAACAGCAACCGCAACTTCAAGATCCTACCAGCACAATGGAAGTCAAAATGGTCCAAAACAGAATGATGGTCAGAGTGGATGGAAAGTTTGTAGATATGCAAGATTGGGCAAATCAGCAGAATAAAGACAAGGTCACCGGTAACATGTTCAAACAACCTCCAAGGCCACAATCTCAACCTCCTAAACCACCGCCACCACCACAACCACAACTTCCTCAATTGAACAGCAAGAGCCATCCAATAGAGAAGAAACACTCCATGGAAA
The DNA here is from genome assembly GCA_003707485.3 of Blastobotrys proliferans. NCBI lineage: Eukaryota > Fungi > Ascomycota > Dipodascomycetes > Dipodascales > Trichomonascaceae > Blastobotrys > Blastobotrys proliferans. Next base: position 78,397 of record PPJI03000027.1, read on the forward strand.
AAAGACATTGGTTACAAAATGCAGACAACAAGTTTGGACAAAACTATATTAATGCTATGGATGCATTTGATTAAATACCCCCTCCTCCTATATTTATTTTACCTATTATTTATTTTCTAAGTAAGTTTTTGAACCAAAACAGCATTTGCAAGTTTAGCATCCCCAACTGTTTGCTCACGATCTGTGTATTCTTTGTTTGGGAACGTAGTTTGTAGCACAAATTGTCGTCCACTTGGTGGAGGGTGATGACTTTCTACTGTTGCGTACAATTCTGAAATTGGAGTGTCTGCATTGACTCTTCGTTTGACAGCCTTACCATTTGCCAATCGCAACATTACCATCAAACTTCCTTCACCTTCTGGTTGATTGGCAGAGGAGGAGGGGGAAGAGGAAGAAGAAGAAGCTTGAGCTGCTGGAGCTGCTGGAACTGCAGCAGGTGCCGGGGCAGCAGGTGCATTTGTAGCAATTGTAACTGGAGAACCCAAACGTTGCCCTTCGCCAAAGAATCCACCTTCCGAAGCTTTTGGTGCCTTGTATTCCTCATCCATCTTCTTCTTGATATGAACGTCGACCTGTTGACTTGGCAATACATCCAATAAAGCCAATGGAGCTTGACCAGCATTAATAGACTCCAAATAACCCACATTGTTTGGATCATCATAACGATACAATGGACCATCGCCAACACTAAAACCGTCCTTCCAAAAAGTCAACTCACGCACTACCTTTTCTGCTGGTTGTTGTACGTTTCTTGGTTGTTGAGCAGGGATCTCTCTTGATGGAACCTCTTCACTACCCAATACATGACCAGCACCTGAATACTGTTGCTGCAACCGTCGTTGTCTCTCACTCTCTTGCTCTTGTTGTCGTCTAGCATCCTGTAAATTCATTTCTTGTTCATCATCTTGTTGTCGTCTTGGATCACCCTGAGCTGCTCGCCGGAAGATTTCGTTCAATAACCGGTTATTGTTGTTCGAAGGCCCTAGCGGGTTGTTGTCTGGATGATGCACTGCTAGGCCAGATGTCTCTCCACCTGCAAACAAATCTTCTTTGCGTTTGTCTTCATCTTCTGACTGAACCGCTTCATCCTGATCGGTACTCAAATCAGCAAATGTGGCGAATTTTCTGATTACAAACTAGTTAGCCTACGATAATCAAAACAGACAAACAACATACTTTTTCCCACCTGATTTTCGGCTTGAAGAGCTTGGAGGTGTAGCGCTTCTAGATGAATCATGTCGTGGCAATGGCACTCCACCTGAAGGACGTCCACCACCAAGTGTTCTACCAGCACTGTCGTCGTCATCTCCATCATTGCCTCTGTAAAACATGGAAAGGGCCTCCTGGACATCCCAATTGCAACTTTCCAAGATATCCTGGGCCTCATCCGGCGATGCCTGTGTTACTTCAACAAATTCGGAGATTTGTCGATTCTTTTCTTCGTCTATCATGATGTTGTGTGTACCAGACAAGTCAGTGATGGCGGCGACCACGCCGAATTTAATGTTCCAAAGCGCGTGGAGAATTTGGTAGAACAACAAATCACCGATGGACCGCGAGCGCAGGCCTGGGCGGTTTTTGCCAGGGTGTCGTGCGGCTCACTGCTTGTCGGGTGATGTCTTCTTTTTTAAAAAAAAAGAAGCAAAAAACAGTAGACAGTAGATTGTACCAGCGCCTGTGCTTCCCCAAGCGTTTAGTGTTTTTTGCTTCTTTTCTTAAAAAAAAAAGAAGACGTCCACCGAACGAACACTGAGCCGCACCCACTACCTGCGCTATCGGCGGGAGAAAATCTGGCGCCGCTCGCCGACGTTGCCCAGCAACGGTGTATGACTGAATCGGCGCCATACACAATCGGACCAATTGGACAAAAAGCATATATAATTTTTCACAACCACTCATCTGAAAAGTTCTGAAGATGTCACGAATGGCTAGTACCGCGGCCAGAGCTGGAAGGGTAAGAAAGAGCGATTGACAAGCTGTGGGCTAACTAGTAGACCAGATTCTCGGATCCGTTCCTCCTGAATTCAAATCACGAGCTCCTCCATACGCATCACTGCTGGGAAAGCTGACCACGGTTCGAAAGATCCTGGACAGACCCCTGACTCTCAGTGAAAAGATATTGTACTCGCATTTGGCCAACCCTGAAGAGAGTCTGGCCAATGCCAAAAATATCCGGGGTGAGGCTTACCTCAAGCTTCATCCTGATCGAGTAGCTATGCAGGATGCTTCTGCTCAGACTGCTATGCTGCAATTCATGACCACTGGCATGTCCAACACAGCAGTTCCGGCTTCTATCCATTGTGATCACTTGATTGTGGGTCACAACGGTGCCGAAGAAGATCTGGTATCGGCAAAGGCCACCAACTCGGAAGTGTTTGATTTCTTGGAATCATGCAGTAAGAAATATGGCATTCAATTCTGGGGCCCAGGGTCCGGTATTATCCATCAAATTGTGCTAGAAAATTTCAGTACTCCAGGGTTGATGATGCTGGGAACTGACTCGCATACTCCAAATGCCGGTGGTCTTGGTGCCATTGCCATTGGCGTAGGTGGTGCCGACGCTGTGGACGGCTTGACGGGTACTCCTTGGGAATTGAAGGCACCAAAGGTTCTAGGTGTCAAACTCACTGGACAATTGTCTGGATGGTCTGCCCCTAAGGACGTTATTACTCACTTGGCAGGCAAATTGACTGTTCGAGGTGGTACTGGCTATATTATTGAATACTTTGGCGAAGGTGTAGACTCATTGTCAGCTACTGGTATGGCTACTATCTGTAATATGGGTGCAGAAGTTGGTGCAACTACTTCGTTGTTCCCTTTCACTCAGTCTATGAAACGATACTTGGTTGCTACCAACCGAGCTCCTATCGGAGATGCTGCTGAAGAAGTCAACAATGAAGCTGGTTTCTTGCAGGCAGATGCCTCGGCTAACTATGACGAGATTGTCGAAATCGACTTGAGCAGTCTCGAGCCTCATATTAACGGCCCATTCACCCCGGATTTGTCTACACCATTGAGCAAGTTCAGTGGTGCTGTCAAGACAAATGAATGGCCAGAAAAGCTGTCTGCTGGTTTGATTGGATCTTGTACAAACAGTTCTTATCAAGACATGACCCGTGTGGCTTCATTGGTTAAGCAAGCCACTGATGCCGGCCTAAAGCCTAAGACTCCGTTCTATATCACCCCGGGTTCTGAACAAATCCGAGCTACAATCGAACGGGACGGTCTAATCGATACTTTCGAAAAGGCTGGTGCTACCATTTTGGCCAATGCATGTGGACCATGTATCGGCCAATGGGACAGATCAAACGAGAAGGGTGAAAAGGGCGAAACTAATGCTATTTTCACTTCCTTTAACCGAAATTTCCGATCTCGAAACGATGGCAATCCAAACACTATGAACTTTTTGACTTCTCCAGAAGTGGTTACTGCCATGATTTACGCTGGCACGACCACCTTCAACCCAAAGGTGGACTCTATTGAGACTCCATCTGGCGAACAATTCAAGTTCTCTGCTCCACCTCCAGGTGAAGAGCTGCCAACTCAATCCTTCACCAAGGGCCCACGATCTGAATATTACCCACCAACTGACCCACAACCACAGCCAGAAACTGAAGTGGCCGTCTCCCCTGATTCTGACAGATTGCAAATTTTGAACCCATTTGACGCATTCAATGGCAAGGAATTATCCACAAATGTCGTCATCAAGGTAGACGGTAAGTGCACCACTGATCATATTTCAGCTGCTGGTACTTGGTTGAAATACAAGGGTCATTTGGAAAACATTTCTTACAACACCTTGATTGGTGCTGTGAACAAGGAAACCGGAAAAGTCAACGAGGTTTCTGATTTTGACGGTACTACTACTTCTATTCCAGACTTGATGATGCGATGGAAAGAACGAAACATTCCATGGTGTGTCGTAGCAGAACACAACTATGGCGAGGGTTCTGCACGAGAGCACGCTGCATTGTCTCCAAGATTTTTGGGCGGACGGATGGTATTAGTCAAGTCGTTTGCTCGAATCCACGAGACAAACTTGAAGAAGCAGGGTATGCTTCCATTGACTTTTGCCAACCCAGAAGATTACGACTTGATTTCTTCCAAGGACAAGATTGAAACTGTTGATCTACTGGACATGCTTGAAAAGCATGGTGACAATGGAGGTGAATTGACTCTACGAATTGTCAAACCAGATGGTTCATCACAGACTATTAAAGCTAAGCATACCATGTCCAGTGACCAAGTCGAGTTTTTCAAGGCCGGGTCTGCTATTAACTATATCGGCAACTTGAAAAAGCAAGAGCAATCCCAGTAATGTAGATTAATAGATATCCCATTAATGTAGCATGAAGTCCTGATGATTTCTTCCACTAACTCCGTTACGGTTAAATGGTCAAATGGATCTCGGAAAAATCAAAATCCGATTACATTTACCAGTATCATGATGATAGTAGTAGTGTTTTGGATTTGTAATTTAACGTGCAGCCAATCAAAAGAATAATATGGAATGTCTCAAATCACAATTGCTGGACGAAAAATTCTAGATTTTGAACGGGCAAGGCGATCTCAAAGGGGGCGATGAGCGCGATGAGATCCCGCCGTGGATGCCGATGGTGCGGCGTCGCCCGATTAAGTAAGAGTTTTCAATTACCCAGTTGGTATATAAATACTGGGGCCGTTGCAGACGTTTTTTTGGCATTCAATTACAATAACAATGACAATTTCTCCAGATACTAAGACTTTGAAAATCTCAGGAACCACCGACATCCCACGAATTGGGTTCGGTACATGGCAAGCTACTGATGAAGATGCCTACAACTCCGTTTTGGTAGCATTACAGAACGGTTACACCCATATCGATACTGCTTGGATCTATGGAAACGAAGCTGCCGTTGGTCGAGCTATTAAGGACAGCGGTATTGACCGATCCAAGTTGTTCATTACTACCAAGCTTTGGTTGACCAAATTCCGGGATCCGGCTGCCGCATTGGATAAAAGTTTAGAATTGTTGGGATTGGACTATGTTGATCTATACTTGGTTCACTGGCCAATTGCATTGAATCCAAACGGCGAGGACGAAAAGTTCCCAAAGAAGGAAGACGGTGAATACGACTACGATCCAGAAACTGATTATATCAAGGTCTGGGATGTCGTTTCCAAGTTGCCAAAGTCGAAAGCAAAGACTGTTGGTGTCTCCAATTATGACTCTGTGCAACTAGAAAAATTGGCAAGCGAAGGATTGCCAGCCCCAGCTGTCAATCAAATTGAATTGCACCCATACTTGCCTCAACAAAAGTTGCTCGACTACTGCAAATCCAAGGGCATCACTGTAGAAGCATACAGCCCATTGGGTTCTGCTAAGGCCAACTTGTTCGAAGATGAAACTATCAAGGCAGTTGGTGAAAAATATGGCATTTCACCAGCTCAGGTATTGATTTCATGGGGTGCAGCTCGTGGCTACGTTGTCTTGCCAAAGTCTGTTACACCTGAACGAATTGTCAAGAATGTCTTGACTGTTGAGTTGTCAGACGAAGACATGCAAAAGATCAACTCAATCACCACTCGAAAGAGAACCTGCACTCCAACATGGGGCCCACTGTTCCACGACTGTGAATTGCAAAACAAATTGTAAATCATAAACAACTTTTTCATTAAAACATATCTATATAACTTATTAAAGAATAAAGCCTTTCTCTTTTTTTTTTTGCAATCCCCAGAAAAAAATATGAAAAAATCTGTAAATAAATACAATCTCTGTAATGCTAATGCTTTGGTTCCACAATACAGGACCTTCGCCATAATTCATTTTGATCATTGTGTGCATTGGCTCGTAGCATTTCGCCTCTTAGCCATGTCTGCAATTCTCGAGATACACCCAATCTATAAGGCACTTGAAATTTCTGGATTTCTCCAACAACCTTGGTGATTCTTTCATACAAGTCATAGTTAATCACTTTGATGTACTTCAAGTCGTCAGTTGGCAGAGTAAACTTTCGATGCTTAACATTGCCTTCCACCAAAAATGTCAAATCCTGGTTGTAAACACCGAGGTACGGCACACATGGACTTTCCTGAACTCGCAATTGTTGTCTATAATTGGCGAAGTTTCGTTCAGGAGAAGCCAAGCTCTTTAACGAATCAAACATTGCGTGATAACGAGGAGATAAAGTGTCCCACGTCTTTTTCAGCCGCTGAATGTTTACAGTTGCCAGCGTTGAAATGATGCCCACCATGGAATTAAAGTTCTTCAACTCAACACATCGTTCAGCAATCTTGATCCATTGCTTTAAGACATTCTTTCGTTGCTTGGGCGACAAGTCTCCACTCAAAATCGAGTCACTAACAAAAACACTCAACTGATTTGTGAAAGTAATCATCGTATTGACGTTTGGTGACTGTGCAACACTTCGTTTGAACAAATTATGGTTAGACATCTCTTCGGTGGTAATCTTGCAAAACATGTTTGAATCCATCATGGTCAATTGAGTGGCAATATCCATTGGCTCAAAGTCCATGATTGAAAGCTGAGCAGGATTATGATGGTGACCACCTGGTGTAAATGACGAATTTCTCACAATCTTCAAACTGGAAGACCAAGCTGAACTGGTAGTGTTGGTTGCAGTGGTATAAACACTCTTGTTGTCAAAGTCATCATTCAAAGTAGCAGCAGCACGTGGCTGATTTGGATTCCATTGCCTATAACCGTTCAATTCGTTGGCACGGTTCAAGTTCACAAGCTGTTGTCTTGTCAGAGTGTGACACAATGGAGGCGATCCAAAATAGCCATCTGCGCTTCTACTTGGTCGTCCGTCAGGCATGCAGATCATTCTAGGAACAATTGCTTCCCCATCTTCCAACAAATTTGAATTGACTTGGCCAGCCAGGTCATGAATCTTGGATCTAGCATTCGGCAGAACTTTACCGAATTGCTCGTCTGCCATTTGCAAAATCTGATCCAACACTACTTCGTCCAGGCTGTGCTTCCAGTGGCTCTCTAACCATCGTTTAAACACGTTGAAAACTTTTACTCTTCGCGAGGAAATATCTTCGAGTGTCTTCAGATCCAAGGAATCGTCATCAATTTGAGGTGCATATCTTTCAATCAAACAATCGACCACCTGCTGTGGAGTCGAAAAGTTTCTGAACGTCAAGAAAAATACAGACATCAAATGAGCATCCTGTTCCTTGGATTCATCGGTCAACATGTTAATAAATACCTGCAAGGAGCCACCTCTGATCTTGCCAGTGCTTGGATCTCGCACAATTTGAAGTTCAGCTGGGTATTCATCACTGTCAACCTCAACAGGCTCTTCCTTCTTCTCATTGGCAGCTGATTGTTGCTGTTGCTGCTGTTGAGCAGCTGCAGCTGCAGCTGTAGTGGCAGTAGGAGTCGGTGGTACACTGCCAGTGCCAGTTTGGAAGTAAGGTTCGCTAGGACTATTGTCAGTCGAGTGAGCTGGAATGATTGGTGACAATGCTGGAATTTGTGGCAACATGCCAGATTGATTCTCTGGCTGTTGGTCAGTTAGAGTTGGAGTTGGATAGTCATCTTCTCGTGTTTCATAAATTGAATTTATGTTTGTTGAACCAGGATACCTAGGTCCAGATGAAACAGATCCAAATCGTCCACCTGGAGCTTGTTGTAAAACTGGTGATGCTGGCATATCGTCGCCACCATCATTAATTGAAAAAGTGGTCGATACCGGACTATTTGTACTTCGATTCAAATAGGTCGGCATCACCAACCCATCATGTCGCACACCGCCAACGATACTTGAACGATTGTAACTTGGCATGGCAATTACACCGTCACTAAAGTCAGGATATTCCCTTGTAGCAGTCATTTGGAAGTCTCCAACCTTGTTGAGAATAATTCGGCACCTTACAACACACTCACCTGCAGTCCTAGCACAATCGATTGCATTTTCAATCAATTTTTGCCCGGCAGGGGAGACATCGCTTCCTCCATTGGTAGGTGCAGTTGCTGTGGTTGGTGTTGAAACTGTTGATGCGGCACCATTGGCATTAGCTGCGGCAGCAGCTGCAGCAGCAGCTGCTGCTGCGGCCGGAGCCGAATTTGCAACTACGTCTCGGGCAGAGGTTACCAAACCTCGAATTTGACCGAATAGTTTGTCTTTGGTTTGTTCCAGTTCTCGACTTCTTGGCTGCTGTTTGGAACTGATAGCTTCGACGCATGCTAGCAATTCCCGGCATGCTAGCATGCTTTTTCTGGTGTTGACCAGAATCTGTGTAGATGCAGCGGGATTTGATTCAAGGAATGGCATCCTATGAATGAAAATTCCCAGATAAGCACTCAATGCTTCGTTTACTTCATCCAACCTCTGACCAGCTAGTGGTGGACTTGAATGGAATATTACTGATTCTCTGTTTGCTTGATTGTTGTTGTTGTTAACCGCAAGTGAAGCAGTGCTGTTCTCTCTTGGTTTTGGTGGTAATGCTTTATCCAAAACTCCGATAGCAGAGCCTTCTTCAGTGGATTTTGTTGGGGGTGTCGTTGAGTTTTTGATATCGTCTTCAGTGGTTGTAACATAATCTGGACCATCATCTTCCACTTCATCCGCAGCAACACCACCTCCTCCACTACTTGTATCAATAGACCAAACATCCAAAAATACAACCGCCTTGGATGCAATCTTGTAGCAACCGGATATCAATCGCTGGATGACTGATTCTTCGGTACTATTCCGATGCTGCTTTGCCAGCGATACAAGAATAGCCAGTTCTGCAAGCAGATTCTTTCTGAACTTTCTAATCGTTTGGCTCTTTTTAACGGTGGCCGTGTCTCTAGTTAGTGTTCCACAAGCCTCCAATAGAGACCTCACACCAGCTACAATGTTCGTAATTGCGGCTTGCGAAAAGGTGTACATTGGCTGTTCAGCTTCGGACCTATTCAACTCATAAGCTCTAGGACGGAGTACAAATTGTAAGATGGCAGTTAGTAATGGAACCACTTTATCATCACTGTAAGCAACAAAATAATTTGTCGGGATCCAGCCACGACTTCCATTGGACAATATCGTCGCATCCCCCCATCCTGATTGATGGACAGAATGCAACAACGCGATATCACCTTCTTCGAATTTCAAACAAATATCTGTAACGTCTTCCTCTGAATTGTTGTTGTTGGTATTCTCTGAAGCTAACGAATTTGGATCAAACGCATGCAATGCTCTTAAAAATGGGAATCCCGTTGAGGTCACTGAACGTCTACTGGCGCGTTTCGACACGTCTTCTTCATCTTTTTCCTCTATAGTTGGATGTTGTAGCTGTTCCTGTTGCTCTCGTTGTTGCTGCTGTTGTTGCTCCCTAATCAAACTGAAGGAACGTTTATGACCAGGGTATTTGGCAGTTTTGACCGAACCTGCGGAAGCCATGAAATGTTTATTCAAACCTAATACCGAACTTGCGCGTCTAGATGGCGCATTAGACGAAAAATCAAATGCTGTGTCGTTCTCGTCGCCTGGTTTTGGCGATAATGGAGACGTTGGTGATGAGGTTGTTGAAAAGTATATCGATTCGCTTCTGTTGCTATTGGTTTGAATTGACAATGGAGTTACTGCTGGCATTTGATATACTGTCATATCTACCCTGTTGCTGTTAGTTTTTGGTCTTTCTGTACTTCTGGAACTTACTGTTTCTACCAAAACTTGAATGCAAACGAAAAAGCTAATTGTCCCCACAAGCGACCCACCAACTGACTGTTTAAAATATGTTGAAAGAGATGGATAAAGGGGGAAAAGGGTGTAAAAAAAAAAAAAGAGTGCTGAACAAACAAAAAACTTGACTTATTCACTCACTTGTCTATCTTGGCTGCTTCTTTTTTTTTTTTTTGATGCTGGCTGGCTGTGGTATTAAGTAAGTCCTTTCTAGGGGTCTCAAAAATATCGTGTGCCGAGATCTCAAAAATGTTTAACTTTATCCTAGATTTCAGACTCAGATTCAGATTCAGATTTAAGATGCCGCAAAAGTGCCAATTAGAACATTCAATTATCACAACACAACTCAAAGGGCAAATTGTGGAAAAGTGAGAAAAAAATGGATGGAGAAAACGACGTGGATATATATGAACTGCCTCACCAACTTTAGTTGTATGTAATGCACTACATGCAAGACTGAGAAAAAAAAATTATCAAAACTTAGGACTCTTTGCTTTTTGAGGCTGGCTCAACTGCTGGTTCGGTTCCTCCACTCCAATATAAGGGGCACAACTCTAGCTTTAGACTTGCTTGCTTGACATGACCCCCGTCCCGGTGCGCGGTACAAGCCAGCCTAGCCCAGACCCAGTCTGCATTTTACGCCGGGTTTGGTAAATTGTATCACGGGCCCACAGCGTGCAGTTCGCACTCTTCAACTACAAGGGTTCGACAAGGGTTAAAAATGGAGACGATGGATGGATCAAGAGTGTGAGGGGGTCGATTGATTATAGGGGAGAGATCGAATCAAGGTACAGGGCATCGATTTAGGGACTGGAGCTAAAGTGCCAGCGCTAGGCTACGCTACGCTAGGGTGAAACTATCGTCTCAATTGTTCTCTCTCTCCTCACTGGCTTCATCTTAATGTGACGACTTATGTCTGGAGAGAGACAGAAAAAAAAAAGAGAGACATATACGCACTGCAGCTGATGAATCAATGTGCTATGCATTTCTGTCTACAGATAGAAACCATAATAAACATGGTACCATCCAAATGGTATAAACACAACGTACCAAGTTGACAGAAATCGATGTTCATGTGCATACCCTATACAAATCAGCCCTTTACCACAGGGATTGCCCCGATCTGACGGTTTATTGTTTATATTAATGGAAGATTAAATTTGTTGTTCGCGATCATACACATAATATCAGCTGGGGTTATTGCAGTTATCCCGCGCACTGACCACACGTCCTTGCTGCTTTGGCTTGCTCTTGCCTTACACTTGCATCGTGCACCTTGCACCTTGCACTTGCTTGTGCTCTGCCTCTGCTTTGCGACAATAAAAAGCTCAGCTCACGTCACTAATTTGACAATGACAATAGATTTTCAACGACACTCTGACAACTGCACATTGAAAAATTGTCGGGATTTGGGCTCGTGCTCTTTGGACGCATGCAGAGTGCGCTGCGCTACTGGAACCCCTGATTCCTGGAGCATGAACTACCACACCATAGGGAGAAGGGGTAGGCTATATAATTATCCTTAATAGAACGGAAATTAAACTCAATATCTAGGTGGATCTTCGCCCAAAGTGACAAAAATGATCTTAAGCGGCTTGTCACTTTTGCAAAGTTGGCGCCTTTTGGGGTCACCCACTGCAGCCTGCAGTCAGAAGCTGCAGTCACTCGCATTAGGTGGGTTGAAATGCTGTAGCTCAGCTCAAATGAGATTGCGCTCGACTCGAATCCGATACAGATCAAGTCCTTGAAAATGTTTACATGTAGTCGAAAATGGTTTCAACGCTACGTTTGTTGTGTTGCAATGGGCTGCTGTGCGTCTTTCTTGCACATCGATCGCATGTAGTTGAATAAATATCGGGAAGAATTGGGAGAATTGGGACGTTGGAAGAAATGGATTTGATTAACCAGTGTAGTTGAATAAGAAGGTGGTGCTCGGGATAATATTTGATCATTTCATAGTTCCGAGGACGTGAAAAATTCGTCAACAAACTGACAATTTTTTTCAGGGGCAAATGCTATATGCAGGTGAAATTGACACAAACTGAAACAACTGTCTCCAATATTTGTTTCAAGTTTTTTTAGAACGACAGCTTACAGATAATTACACGCAGTTCCAAGACAAACAAAATGGCCAGAGCACCAAACTAAATGTGGGGATATGACATGGTATATCGATGGTATAGATTGATAAACGGGAGCTGGTCAACTCCTCGGCTGCCTCTTCTCGATCTTGTGCTTCTGGCAGAGGAGCCGGATCGGTTATAGCACTTTTCATTCATTATGATGTGCATGTCATATAATTATTACAAGTTCTGTCATGCACGTCGTCGATCTGTCAAAAAATTGTGTAGATTGGGGTACTAAAAAAAGACAACCACTGAGAGATGTTGGCACAATTCCGCTACGACTGCTGCTGCCGGGTTTCGGCGATAACTAACTCAACGCAGGCTGTGGATGTGCGGCTTAATGAATGAGTGTGCTATTTAGCCCGGTAATGTCTTCTTTTACTTAAAAAAAAAAAGAAGCAAAAAGACACTAGATAACCCTGACTTCCATTTTATTGGTTTGCTGCCATTGATGTGCCACAAATCGAGGCATGATCGGCTAACCCGAATATTCTAATTATAACTGCTCTTTTAAACTGGACTATAGGGTGCTCAATTTAACCGGTAGGGTTTGGATTGCCGGTGATTGATGAGTTTACAGTGTCATTGTTTGGATAATTGCCTCGGGGAGCTGTTGAGCGTACAAGCTCAACATCTCGAAGAAACACATGATCAAGGGAAGGCCAATTTGAAACTAATTGAATTGGTGCGTCTTTTACATATGATGCCGGCAAAGCCCTCGAGTATCAGGTCACGGGCTAATGGTGGACCTCGGTGTTCTTCCAGGGTGTCATTAGCAGATCTAGTTACTGAAGAGCGTCTCACCAAACTTCTTTGACTGAACTTGTCAACTGTATCAGCAGTACAACAAACTACTTTGCCACTGTTTTTGCTTCTTTTTTAAAAAGAAGACAGTAACCCTCCCGGTGGTGTTCTTCATTTTTAAAAAAAGAAGCAAAAACAGTCGACGCACGGTTACACCGCTTTTTGCTTCTTTTTCTGGAAAAAGAAGACTGTGGCCCTCCTGGTAGCTGTCATATGCAGTTGAGGCAATCATTTGGCCAGAATGCTCAAGAGTCGCAAACCGTTAACGCTCTTGTGCAAATCATCCACCAGGGCTACGCAAACGACAGCTGTGGGACCTGTGATCAGGCTTAGTTCATATATGGCTATGAATCGAGTTGAGTGAATCGGCACCAAGTAACACCGAATGTCTCATCAATATATTGTACATCTTGTTAATGACTTGGTCAATGTCACCCTGGAAGTAAGTACCAGGAGCGGACATTGTAGCAATTGAACATCAAAATGGAAATCAAGTAATTATACTACTGTACAATATTATATAAGGTGTGATTTTCTCCGTGGTTTTGTAAAGTAGTTGAGAAGAATAAGCTCTATCATTTCTTTGTATCCAAACATATCACTTTCAATCACTTCCTCATACCAGTAGGATTATCCATTAAAAATGGCTACGAGTGCTACAGGCTCATTGGCGGTCAGGAAGTCATCGGCGTCACATAAACTGCAGCAGACCACTTTATATCTCAGTTGGGTCTAATGAGTGGAGTAATTACACCCCCTTAGATTGAAGCAAACAATGTGCGGCTCAGGCGCCGCACCAGTGTTTTTTGCCATTGATGTACACTTTCAGCCGCACAATGGCTTCAGGGTCGGTTTTCTAGCAATTGGTGACCCTTTTCCACACTGTCTACCTGTCGATTGACGATTGTCACATGCTGCGATAGAAGAACCACCGTACTTCTAGTAGTCCTCTATAATCTACCCAGCCAAGTCGTCAACTGCAGCCATTCTTAGCAACCTATACGAGCTCACATGTTTGTATTCGTCATAGTATACAGTTTTTTGAAGGTCATTGCCTTTCGAATTCCCCGTACCGAGTGCTCCATTGACACAAGGGTATCAGTAAACGTTCCATAGGGCGTTGTCTTCTCACTTTCCCATACTATGTTTACACTGGGCGGTAGAACAATGTTTCAAGCACCGACCAGCTTGTCAGATTCGCATGCTGACCTACATAAACGGGCTGGTTCGTTTGAGTCTGTTCCAATCGGAGCTGCCAACTCTCAACAGTCGTCGACAATAGATCCGATCTTTTATCACCAATGGTGTTGAGTCCCTTGACCTCTTTAAAACGAACCGCATGTCTTCATTGGTACAATAACGGACAATTCGCTGTGACAATTGACAGACCTTTATTATCGGACATGACGGATGTAAGCACGCGATTAGCATACTCGCCAGAGCAAAGAGAGCAGATAATACCAAGCTGGTTCTGTTTAGAATGCTGTTATCATTCCTGCTTCGGCGACGACAATAAAGGCAGTTACATGGTACTTATCACAATGTTGTTTCTGGAACAACTTGGGGTTCGGTCGTATTGTTTCAGTGATAACGCACACGGATATAGCCACTTCATCGCCTCTGAAACATATCCTCGCGGCTGGCTACAAATGAAGGACATGTCTTGACACCATTTGATGTCAATTGTAATGCTTAGAACAAGCCAGATATTTATATAGTCCCATCGGGCCTGCTGTACTCTTTGTTTGCCTCGGCTGGCTCGACAACAGCCACGATTCAAGTTGATCCAATAGAAGTTTTAACCATTTCAATGGAACAGTGTCAGTTCACAATAAGCGTGAGTTGAGAAGCCCTCCAAACTGCACCGATAGTTATCTCACACTGGGATATTTATCCCGAAACTGCTTCGGACAAATCAGTAGCGGTACGGATCAAAGCCGCACATATCACACCTGGTCTACTGTTTGTCTTTCTCTTTTTTAAATAATACACATATCGAGACGTTCAGCGCTGTGATTATGAGGTTCTCTTACATTATTTACGTCTATTCAAATCTATATACCATTATTTCTTCTGGTTTCCAGCTGTTCAATTGATTAGGTTGTTATACGGGTTCTTGGCTCGGATCTGTCGACCAAAAAAGTAGAATATGAAAGGAATTGGAATCATTCCTAGTGAGATAAATGCCAATGTACTAGCCCCCCATTCGACTCCAAGATTGTCAAACAAGTAATGGCCAAAAAGTGGAAAGATCGCACCAAGTAGCGACCGTCCAAATGTGTTTGCGGCGATTGCTGATGCAGCGTATTTCGTAAATGCATCAACCAAGTAATTCAAACAACCTTGGAAGATTGTCAGAAAAGAGAATCCCATAACCGCTAGTCCAATCATTGGGCATATCCAGTGAATATCAGGGGAAGAAGTCCATGCAAAGATAAACAACCCACCCGGCATTAGCCAACTCACAAATAGCATCAATGCAAATCTTTCCTCTGGTAGACTCTTGCCTCCATTTTCACTGACCAACCTTGCATAGCGACGATTGCTGAAAATAATCAATGCTCCACCCAAGATAAGCCCAATGCAAAGGCTAATCATAGGTGTCTGAGATGCAATGTTACCCCAGCCTCGACCTTGCTGAAAAGTAAATGCAATAGAAGTCGTTGCAAGATAAAGGATTCCAAACACAAAAGAAGCGTACAGTGCCACAAAGAACAAAATTGGAGTAGCAAGCATGGCAAATGGCCTGGCCAGGTGTATCTTGACGAAATCTTTTGCCGTCAATTGCCATTGTTCCTGTGCTGCATGATATTGCCAATTTTTTGTTTTCAACCTCAATTGCTTTGCCTTGGCTTTTAGTAGAACAGGTGCATATGTTTCGTCCATTGTAAACAGCCCTAGCAGGAGAACAACACCACAGAACATACAAGAAAACCAACATGCCCATGCCCAATCTGAACCATTTGCTTCAACCAGGGCCGAAGTGATCAGTGGTGAGAATGTGGGCCCGCAGACGACGAAATACGAGTAAATGACCATGATAGAGCCCCTCTGAGCCGGAGCAAATATATCTGCCATAACCCCACCAGCATTTACAACTGCAGAAGATGCAAAAATACCTGCAAAGAATCTTGTACACAGAATTGCTGATATTGTTTTACTCGAAGCTGTTCCCAGGGTCAGAGCTAACGAGATTCCGAATGGCACCAACACCGTGTACTTTCGGCCATAGACCTCTGACAGAGGTGCGAAACACATTGGTCCTAGAGCAATACCCAGTACATACAAGGAGGTCGCCAAAGTTGCTACTGTCTGCGAAATGCTAAACGATTTCATCAATTGCAGAGCAACAGACGTCATAGATGTACTGTTGAATTGAGCCGCACACGTTGTCAATCCATATAACGCGACATGTACGATTTTCTTGCTAGTAGCCCAGTTCATTGGTTTGCTTGGATCATCGTCGTCGAACTTCACAAGGTATTTATCTGGCGTTGGAGTGTAGTCCAAGGCATCTTCAACCTCGGAGCTTGATCGCTGTTTTTCTACGTCAACCATTATATTTGTGGCAAAAATTCAATTGACCACTCTACATGTGCATATATTCATCTTTATTTATACTTGGAAAGATCAAATCCGGTTGAATAATTGTGGTAACCGAACAGAGACACAGGGTGGTTTCGGCGTGCCGTTTCACCACACAACTGCAAAGCTCATAACTTGTCAAGGCGGATTGCCGATATTTTGACTGACTCATTGTCACGTTTTTTTTTGGTGAGCCGCACGGAGTACCGACAACCCTTTGGAATTACTGTTTTTGCTTCTTTTTTAAAAAAGAAGACGTTTTGCCGAGGTAGACCAGACTGTATAGGGGGTGCCTTCTTTTTTAAAAAGAAGCAAAAACAGTGGCCAATTTGGTTCCAACATCCATGAACCCCGGAGATCGGCTAACCAATATATTCTCAAATGCCGGATCAAATATATGTAATTAATCGATCCACTGTACAATAAAAAGACCAATTTACGGGATGGTGATGCTAGTCTACTCGGCTTTGAATTGATTAGATCAATTACCTGATTATGCGATGTGGTACAGATAAAAAATGTATATTGTGTAAAATACAATGTACGTAACTTGATTTAGTGTATCTTTTGATGCGATATGATAGAATTTTATGTGGATCAGAAAACAAATCAGTGGAGCTAAGTATAATCTACAGATCTACAGTATATCCTAAGTTAATCGCACTTTTTTTTTTTATGGGCCGGATGGCTGCTTTGGATCAGAATAGTGGTAATAACCAAAATATTGAAATTTTGTTGATGATCTGCATGTAGCAACATTTTTTTCACCAGGATGGCTGGCCTAGCTAATAATAATTACGGCAAATGACAAACAGATAAGAACCTCCCTTTTCAATTGAGCAAACACGGCCACGGTAATTGAAGAACTAATTATTTTTTTTTATTTGACAGCATGACTTCTTACGATCAAACAACTGATTCTTGAGGTCATGGACGCAATCGCAATCGAGCAATGGTGTATGACGTGAAAATTTTCAATATTAACCCTTGGAAACAAAGGTCCACACAAAAGACGTTAAATCGACTCCTGCAATGGTACCAATTGAGGTATGGGCAGCTGAACCTTGATGATGGTAATCGCGTTATGTACCCGTCTGAACTAAGCTAAGATGATCCACTAAGAAAGCCATCCATCCTTATGGGTGCACAGCTCGATTAAGTGCGATCATCGCACAGTATCTGAAGAATGTGGGATTTAGTACTTCACAAAAAAATAATTAAACACCAGTACTATGTAAAGTTTAGGGATCCAAGACAAGCTACTCTTGGACCAAAATAGTCTGTGATTTACCTACCTCACACTCTCCTGGTTAGATGCTCCTGAAACAAGGCATCAAATCAAGGAGATTTCCACCTCAGCGATAATTTGTTGAAAGATCTTCAAAAAATTGTTCCTTGCCCGAAGTGTTATCTAAGAATTGATCGGCCAGGCAGCCCGTCGGTTTACGGCCAAATTATTTGAAGTTGAATTTACAAGACATCGTGGGGAAAATAACTTTATACGAGATTGAGATAAGGCTTCTCTAAGGCGGCGGATTGGAAGGAATTTCCATTAGGGGGAAGTGAGAGGGGTAGAGGGAGAGGCCAGGAGGAGTCTAAGCGGCCTCCAGAAAAGAAAAGAAAAGAAAAGAAAAGAAAAACGGGGGACGGATGCGGCGCATGAAGTCGTTGAAATTGAGTGTATAGACCGCCTGGCATGTGGGCAGTACTGTAGAAGCAGAAACAACAGCCAGGCAACAGGTGAAACGGTTCTTTGTCGCAATTGCAAAAAAAGAGCCCGGAAAAAACTAGATCTACCAACGGAAATGTAGAAAGAAAGAGAGACTAGTGAGTGAATTACCCTAGAAGGGTTAGTAAAAATCGAAATACGGAAATCGCTCGCTGTTTACGCATAGAGTGAAGTTTGAGATATTTCATTGTTAGGAGCAGATCATCGATTTGTGAATCTGGGTTGGTGGGTGCAAGTGAAAAATTTTTTCTTCTTTGTAGTGACCTCCTATTACCGTTGTATTGGAATAAATTTCACGTCCATGTCTTGTAGTGCATTTTTTTCCGGCTGAAGACCAAAACCAATCGTTTGTATAGATTTTAGACATGATTTTATATCTTGTTTTCTTCAGTACATATAAACATAGCCATCAATTACATACAAAGAGATGCAGCAGCGGGAAGCATATGAATGTGCATGATGCACCCCAGAAAAATTTTTTTAATTGAGTGCCCCAGTGCCGGCCGAACGAATGGCAGTAAGGTATTAAGTCATGCGGTATCAAAAAGGGGCATGTATCCGTATATTGTACATTGTTTGTCCGTGTGTTCACTGCGTACATTGGAGCGCATATAGACTATTAGTTGTTCACTGCACAATACGTACTAAGAACAAAAAAATTTTTGGAACTAATTAACAATTGTTACGAAAAAATACGATCAAAACAAAAAAAAATTAAGAATATCTTCTGAAGATTTCAAAAAAAAAGAAGATAAGGGTACTCCGATACGGGGAATTGAACCCCGGTCTGCTCGGTGAAAGCGAACCGTGCTAGCCACTACACTATATCGGACTGACTTCTTGAAAATCAGATTTCCAATTCACTCCGGTGGTGACTCCCAACGCAAAAAACGCCCAATTTCGGCTTTATTTACTGTCTATTCGATCGAATGGAGCTTGGGGAATAGAATAAACCTTCTGTGAACTTTGTAGGATGAATAGTTGTCGAGTTATAGTCACTCAAAGTTTGAGTTGAGCCGCACAAGATGCGGCAGAGATCTACGAGGGTAGTCAAAAGTTTATATGTCCATACCCTGAGAAGAGGAAGCTCTGAAATTTTCTTTTATTCTATTTCTTTATTTGGGTATGGTAATTTTGGCAAGCCGAACTTAAATTGCTTAACCCAAAAAAAGAGAGACCTATTTAGCTAGTTTAGTTTACCAACACCTCATCCATTCGGTCGCGTTAGCACATAATAGCATGAGAAAAATACAATTTTAAAGTTATTCTGCTCATACTATAATGAAACAGAAATATTATTTTCAGGACTGCGCCTATGCACATAATTGAGCATGCGGCTTGGTGATGTTTACCTATAGTAATATTTTTTAATCTACGTCAGTTGTAAGGCGAAAATGTACCCTAAAGAGTGAACGGAAAATGACCAAAAAAAAATAAATAATAATATCCCATCATGCCTGAAAATGGTATATAGACAAAAACTTTGTATAGATGTATACATGTACGGGATTTAATACTGCCAATACCAATTCCAACCAACTTATTGGATTGGGGGAAATAATTTTTTTTTCTCATTATTATTTCAATTTGCGAGCTCACATACAATTTTTTTTTTTTCATGTTTGTTTTGACCCCCTTTGTCGTAGCTAGTGGTGATTGTTGCGTTATATATATGTACATGGTAATAATAGGTAGTGGCAGCCGAAGAACGGCACATGCGGGAATTGATGGCAGTAGGAGGGAAAATATGCACTCAAGCATCTGGGCAATTTGTAGCAGTAGTAAGCATCATGAGAAATAATGTATTGCTGATGGAGATATGTACAAATAATTTATATATATAATAAGTTAATTTTTCTTTATGCAATGTCGAGTGTATAACATAGATAGATAAGTTAATAATAAGGAACGTATATACTTCAAATAAATAATGCCAATTGTTGGTTGTTGTTGTTGTTGTTAAGTTATTATGCAGTTGACAACCATTTTCGATAACTATTCATAGTTGAAAAGGATTGTGGATTGTATAAGTTATGCTTTGAACTTGGCATCAATAGTGGTGAAGGTGGAGGTGACATTGGTGTTGAAGATGCTTCGGAACTCGTTGAAGAACTGCTCAACGACTGTGGTTGAAGCATTGGTGATGTATACATAAACTCTGTCTTTGATGATGGTGATTGATTGTGGTTGAAATAGTCCATCGATGTCAATGGCTCCGGGGTTGGTGGAGTCACTGTGGTACCTGGAGTCGTTGACGTGCTTGAGTTCGACGACGAAGTTGAAGTATTCGTGCTGAATAATGGCAAAGATTCATACTCTGCAATTGAAAATGGAGAACCCAATGATTTGATTGAGTAATTGGCACTCTCTTTCTCAATAGTCCTACATTGATCTGAACAGAAGATTGATCCTAGAGGACAAATCTTATCACAGACTGTACAATAGTCATGATTCCACATAGTCATGGTTGTGTATGTGTATGTTTATATGTATAATGTTTTGTTAAGGTTGAAGTTTTGATGGAGATGATGGAGATGATGATGGATCAATGAGTGTTTATATATAATCAGTAGAGAGGATGTGTTTGCATGTCATGACTGACTGAATGACCAAAAAGGTTGAAAAAAAAATTGCAGCACTAAAAAAAGCAATGTCTGAAAGGGAACGACGGATGACTAGTCATACCTTGTGGCTGTTACCATACAGGTTATTGGTTTCGTAGTGTATGGTTTTTTTTGGGTGATCGAACTCCAAAGAACTTTCTTTGCTTTTTGGACAAAAAAAGCACGCAACCCCAAAAAAAAAAATTTTCTGTCGTTGCTTTTAGCAATCAGTCATCAAACTTGGAGCCAGTTAAGTTTTTTTTTTTCTCTCTCTCTCTCTCTCATTTCTTTTGCTACCACTACCCAACATGTTTTGAAAGCTGGTGCTAACTGGACAAAAAAATCTAGAAGTACTGGCGGAAGGAGGGTTTCGGAGGGTTCGTAAACCTCAATTCCACGGCACTAACCGTTTTGTCCCTTTCATCCAATTACTGTCGGACTTGCCTGCTGTGTACGAACTGTTTACGAACCCCACGACAAGCGAACTATTCACCACCGTAAAGGTACCTTGATGTCGTAATATGCTTACTGTAACTTGCAAGGCAATTGCATCACTATTGTAATTTCCCATGGCGAAATTCAAAAATTCAGTCAGACCCCGTGACCTGTCCCGTGACAATTCAGAAAATATCACGTGCAGTTATGTAAAATTACGTGCGCGAAGCACTTGATTTAGAAATAAAAGAGTCAATATGTTTGAAGAATGACTAAATTGTGTTCAATCATGTCTTATCTGGTGGAGATGATGATGATGATAGATTGTGTATCGCATTTGCTCACCGTGTATGAATATCGATAGTATTATTAGTGATAGCAACAAAGATTTTAGGGATGCCCACCATTCTGCCAACGCACAGTGTTTGCTGCAGTCACTTTAACTTGGCTGGGAAGAGAAGGTTGGAGGTGGGTGGCGCGTGTAGGTAGTGGTGCTTGTGGTGTGGTGGCTTGCGGTGCGGTGCTTGTGGTGCTTGCGGTGCTCTTGGTATCGGTGGGTGGTGGGTGATAAGAATAAGACCGGAACGGAAGCATAACGCAAAGCAAAACGCAACCCGGAGCTCTATGAAGTATTATCACCTTCCAATAGAAAAAGAAGTCTCTCTTGATAAGGAAGAAGATTTTAGTTATCTTGCTACCTGCCAAATTCCCAAGCTCCAAAGCGTTAACACGTTGGTGGCCAGTAGGGCCCTTCCGCTTCGGCCCGAAATATTTCTGGTGCCCACCTTTTCAAATCGACGCAATACGCCCATCAATGCCCAACTTTTGGTGCGGCACACCCACCTGTTTATAGTGGTAAAACGGTGGGCATTAGGCATGAAAAGTAGGAATTGTACGAGATCCGTATATAATCATTATAAACTATATCAATATCCTAAATTCTGGACATTAACTTTTGTCAAGGACTTACGACCTCCAAAAATGAAGCGTTTTGCTTGTTCTCACTGCGACAAGGCGTTTTCAAGACGGGATTATCTTGAACGGCATAGTGCCAACCGTAAGTTTGACTCCCGGGAAAATTTGAGCGACTAGAAGCTAATATTGTTGAACAATAATACAGATTTGACCATCAAGCCTTATGTTTGCGAACCATGCAACCGTTCGTTTGCTAGATCAGATTTATATGAGAATCATTTGATTACCAAATTTCATCTTAAACGAGCAACGAATGCCGCTGTTTCTTCCGCCAGCAGCTCTTCCACCACCACCGCAACTCAACGGAATCCTATTGCAATTGCCAACGGTGTACGACGACTGCATCAGCACCAGCACCAGCACCAGCACCAGCACCAGCAACAGCCAAAGTCTAGGCATACTTCACCCCCACTTATTCCTCCACCTTTTGAACAAGATCGTCATCAGCAACAGCAACAGCAGCCTCAAGAAAGATCCCATTCTTGGCTGTTCGTTGATGGCCGAGAAGATTGGGGCTCCAAGCATTATGATCAGATATACTCACAGTATTGCGAAAAGGTGAATACGGTACCTACAATTAAGCGGTCAATGGTATCATTGGCAAGCTCAATCATGATTAATAACCAGCAGAGCAGATCAATTTCTCATTTGTTGGGAGTCTCAGAAATGCTTCCTTTGCAAGTATCAGAATACATTGATATTTGTTGGTCGTATGCTTTATGCAATCCTGAAATATTTATTCATCGTCCTACTTTTCATACTCAGTCTCAGAATAACATGCTGCTGGCAGCAATGACTTTGGTAGGCAAATATTGCATGCATGACAACCAGAACAGTGTCCGCCATAGCTTGGACACACTGATTGAATCATTCAACCAGATCCAAATTGATGGAGTTTGGGACTTGCAAACTTTTGCATTGTTGAAATGGTTGCAATATCAAATTCCTCAAACTACAACCACCGCATGTTTGAAACATTCACGAAAGGTGCTCAACTGCCTAGGGTCCTTGACCCTAACAAGTCAGTCAGACAACTCTTGGCTCAACTGGATTCAATCTGAATCTAAAAAACGAACTGTTTACTTTATTGTTTATCTGGATTTTATTTTTGCTTCAAATGATCCGTTGTGTATACTGGATCTCGATATTAACATGCCTCAACCGGAAGAACTGTGGGAGACCCGATCATCTACTGAATTTTTTGATCTGGTGGGCCACCATCCGTTGAAGGACGTACCATATTTGTATGTGGTAAGATCAATGTTACGGCTGCCAAAACTTGGTGACAACAATAATAACAACAACAGTACGCAATCCACAAAGAACAACAGCTGGTCTCAATTGTCCCTGACGATGATACTTTATGGGTTGCTAGATCTTGCGCGAGTCTCAAGTGATAGTGGATCATTGGCAAGACTCAGCCGAGGTCTTCAAATATGGAAAGGTTACTTTGATGCAGCTGCTGCCAATGCGGATTCTACTACAGAAAGAATTCACAAGCCAACAACTGTAGAGCCTATTTTTAAGAATACTTCTACAAACATTCAATTGCTAAAAATGCAGTACAACGCAGCGCATATCCTGATGCATGAAGACATTGAGCTGATCAAAAACGTTGCTGCATCCCTACCTTCATGGTTGAATTCCAGTAGCAAGGATATTTCAACTTTGCTGGACACTGATCGTTACTCAAGATGGTTCAAGACAAATGAAGCAAGGGATGCAACCTCGGTTGCTTCAATGTTTTTGCTACAAGCCTTGTCAACCCAATCGGCAACCAGCTTGTTGAACCAGGTGACGTTATACTGCGTGCTAATTGTTTGGATGTATGAGTCCCTTAACAACGATAATACCACCAACAGCACTCCTTCATCGCCACTGCACTGTTATGCATCAGCGATGAATACAAAACAAGATGCTGAGCAATTCTTGTCTCAGATGTTGTCCAGAACGTGTAACAGCACTACACTTGCCACTCCGCCTGCTACACCTCCGCCACTAATAGATGACTACAGCCATAAGATTTCAAGCGTTGTTGCAATTGGTAGTGATCTGCTTAAATCGGCAAACAATGAACAACAAAACGAGCATATCCATATTTTGGATCAATTACTAGCAAAGTGTACATAATTACTATAAAACTACTGATGAGTGAATGAAATGAAATGATTAACGGAATGAACTTGTTATTGCTATTTTTAATTTTACGTCATCGCTTTCTGTAAGGTCCAAGGCTCATGCCCCAAGATTCCAAGAGTAAATATCTTCGGATGCGGCTACCCCTTTTTGAAGGCAACCAAAACCAAAATACCCTGTGTTGACCCTCTAAATACTTCCCTAGCTGCTATTACGTCAAAGCCTACAAAATAATTGCCATAAACGGTGAAATCTGTGATCACTCCACTAGTACATAAAATGAGCTGTTATGTTATGCGGTGACTAACATAATATGTAATTGGTTTCATGTAAATATGGTCACACGGATAGTCGGCAAGTCCAAAGTAAGAGTAAGGTAAGAGACAGGAAAAATTTTTCAGTGGTCCGAATTGTACCGTTAAAGGCAATTGCTTTTCTTAACTCCACATAATCATCGGTTTTGTGTTTCTATTTAATTCAGGTCCTTACAGTTGCCAGTTATAGCACTTCGGAACGTAGTATATGTTGGGGTTGTGTGGGTTGTATGGACTCAAGCGGGCCTTCTAGATCGGCAATCTCGGAGAGTTTTGTCTTTCGTTCCAGATGAGATGCCGTGAAATTCCTGCTAAAAAGCAAAGAACTTCCTGTACTCACCCTCCACGGGTCCACTATACAAATAAATAACGGTCACCTTGCTGACTCACGCTACCATATTCCCTAATGAGAGTATGTAGGTCAAAGCTTAATTGAAAGGGGTAATTCAGAACTTTGGGGAAAGAAATTTTTTACCGTCCGCCAAAGCCAAGATGCACAGTCTGCGTCATGGTGTGTAACTACCCGTTACAATTTTGCTTAGCAGGTTCTGTTCGACGCAGAATACGCTTGTGAGCCGTTTCTGCCGAGAATCTTGACCCTCAACGACCTAAAAATTGCCAAGTTTGTACTGGTGTCTGGTTTCATTTGACTATTTTTATCCAACTGTGGATGTTTGGCATGATGAAAAATTTTTCCGTGTCCCATATTGGCTAAGCCGCACAGTCCGATGCATCACACGCCGCAG
Source organism: Blastobotrys proliferans (assembly GCA_003707485.3). Classification (NCBI taxonomy): domain Eukaryota; kingdom Fungi; phylum Ascomycota; class Dipodascomycetes; order Dipodascales; family Trichomonascaceae; genus Blastobotrys; species Blastobotrys proliferans. Next base: position 103,530 of record PPJI03000027.1, read on the forward strand.
ACCCGAGTAAGTCCAAACACTTTAACTAGTAAAAACGCCAAAGAGTTGACGTAGGATACGGGTCTAGGTTTCCCGACTGTTCGTAAAATATGCCAGTCGTGATGAACGGCTGTATAGGCTGGGGCTGCTACGTTGACTAACTGAAGTCACAGTTACAGTGTAGACGCCAGTAAAGTTCGCGATTGCTGTGCATTGAGATGTATTTTGAACGCCTACCATGCGAACCAATGGTGCCGTATTCTATTTCAGGTAGGTGTCTTCTTTTTTTTTTAAAAAAAAAAAAAAGCAAAAAACAGTAGACGTCTGGGATACCCAGGCGAGTATTCAACAGAGTGTGCATCTGGTGAAATAGAGCATATTGTATTCGCGATACTAGATCAATTGTGGCGATCAGAGTAGTTAACTTCTGTGTCCGCCCTAAGCATCCACTGTTTTTGCTTCTTTTTTAAAGAAGAATGCCGAAGTGAAGTAGCAGAGAAGTGTAGTCAGTAGATTATATTCAGTTGTGGTGAACAAAACAGTTAGTTCGTGTCCATTGTGAAATCTGTTGTTGTGCTTCTCTTTTTAAGAAAAACAGAGAAAGACACTTGTTCCATAGGGGGGAAACTACATGTTTTGAGAGGTTATAGAGAAATAGAAGAATAGTCCGTATTTTATGATAATTACTTTCAAAATTGACCTAAGTGGCTACTGGTGGTTTTTAGAAAAGCAGATAGTCATTTATCGGCCCATTTCAAGAAATTATAGCAACGTATTGTGTTCAATTACCCTAGACGTCTACTGTTTTGCTTCTTTTTTAAAAAAGAAGCAACACAGAAGCGTAGTTAGTAGATTGCTACTGATGATCGATGCGGTTAGTTCGTGTCCGTTGTACTCTTAAGAAATAAGAAGACAAGCGACTGTCGGTGTTTCTCACAGTACGAACAGTGAACTCCAAGAATTGATGAAATAGAGGAGTATTCAATAAATTATGGGATATTTGCATTCAAAATTTACATAGGCGATTGTTGATGGGTTTTGGTAAAGTCGTATTGGCAAGAACCTAGACGTCTACTGTTTTTTGCTTCTTTTTTATTTTAAAAAAAGAAGAAAGCTTCCTGAGAAGGGATGTCTGCTCAACCCCCTTTCGACAAGTCCAACTGTTGTCGAGAATTCAGTTCTCAACAAAACGAAACGATCTACCTGTGGCCAAAATAAATCGATTCCACAGAAACGGGCGGCAAAACAGACAATATCAATTAGCAATATTCCGATGGTGTCCTTCATTTCTCGTATACACAGAACGTTTGGTTGGCTGTTACAGGATTACCGCCCAGAATACTCTACTGTGCTATGCTTTATATGATAGATAGCGCACTCTACGTACTATACTGATTACTGACTACTGACCGACTACTACAGCCGTTCTATCATATAGTTCTGCTAGTTCCAGTCCACAATAGACCATTATTTGTCGATAATTCCATCCTGCCTCGGTTCCCCCGCCGGGCCGCCTCATCTCATTACAGTTTGGCGGATGGAGGTGTGCGTGGACGTCGGCTAAATCTCTCGATTCTTTAGGGCCCTTGTGATCTACATTAAATGATACAGTTAATACTGTTTTTAATGTTTATTTAATCGGAGTTCTATGTCCATCTAAAAATAATGAGGGTGAAGGTGCGGGTCGCCGAGAACAACCGATAACGTTGATAGCAACCATTTCTCAGATCTTTTCGACAATAGAAATATACGTAGATGGGCGGTTAAATATATGGAAAGTCGGTTTAAATCATAGGTAAAAAAGTGCGGCTGCGCCAAAGTTGGGCTGCATGTCTCATAGTTGAGTCGCATAGACTTGACTGTTTCGTGATTTTGTCGCTGTCGCCGCCTCGATAAGCCAATGCAGCTGCAGCTTTCTCCCCGCATCACACTAAATGCGCTAGCCCGCTATTATTATCGCCCTATCATATGGCATTTCAGGGGAGGGGCAAGAGATATGCTGATATGCTGATATGCTGCTGATACCGCTGATATAGCCTGAACCCGACAGCCAACAAAATACGAACATAGGGCCATAGGGCCATAGGACCCTTTGGTATGGTTTCTTCGTCACTATCTTGGTCATGGCCATTATGGACACTATTGTAGACTATACACGACTAATTGGAGCAGAATTGCAACCAGAGAATCCAATTGTTGCACTGGTATCAGTCCCTTGGTGCAGTGCAGTACATGCATTGCTTTACACCAGCTCATGCGGAACAGAATGAGCAAGGGAGGTAAAGACACGAAGACATGTATATCAGATATCCATCCCCCCCCGCTTTTTCCATGAAAAAATATTATTTTATCAAAGGATCACCACCACCCATAACGGCTATTTCGTTTTTGTTCCACGCTATCCAGGAATAATGATCCTTTATATATATCCAAGTGATCCTCCCTAACACACTCTCTTAGCATCATAAAAAAAACATGTCTAAAGAACAGCGTCCTTACACCGGTACTAATGAGACGGCGGTTAGTACCGGTATTACCAGTGGTAGATCAGAATCTCTGACACCTCAACTCTCCGCCGCATCGGTGAATACTAACAAACAAGTATTGGATGCTGATGCCGAGAAGCTTGCTAAGCTTGGTTATAAACAAGAATTCAAGCGAGAATTCGGTTTGTGGTCAAGTTTTAGTGTATCATTTGCTTTGCTTGGACTTTTGCCTTCAATTGCTTCAACTTTGGACTATGGGATTGGCACCTCTGGTAGTCCGGGTATTACATATGGTTGGATTGTGGCCATGGTTGGGATCCAATGTGTAGCCATGTCTATGGGAGAACTGAGTAGTAGTCTTAACTGTGCTGGAGGGCTTTATTACTCTTCTGCTGTGCTCGCTCCTCCAGGATACGGTCCTATTACTGCCTGGATCACTGGATGGAGTAATTGGTTGGTGTTGGTGACTTCTTCTCCTAGTATCGACTATGGATTAGCTTCCATGTTGCTTTCCTTGAAGACCATTAAAGATCCCGACTATGTTCCGCAGAACTACCAGATCTTTTTGGTGACGTGTGCCATGATGATTCTCCAATCATTCATCTCGTCCGCACCTACCAAATCTCTAGCCCGATTTAACAGTTTTGGAACCATTCTTAACGGCGTTGCATTATTTGTCGTAATTATCATCATTCTGGCTGCAAACCATCGTTCTGACCCAAAGTTCAACAATTCGGCAGACGTATGGGGAAAAGTGACCAATCAGACCGATTGGCCGGATGGAGTGGCTGTATTGATGGCCTTTTCGTCGATTTTGTGGACAATGTCGGGTTATGACTCGTCGTTCCACTTGGCAGAAGAATGCTCCAACTCTGCAATCAACACCCCGTGGGCTATTGTTCTGACATCTATCAGTGGCGGTCTCCTGGGATGGGCATTACAATTGACAATTGCCTATACTGTGACTAGTCTAGAAGATGTCATGGATTCATCTCTTGGACAGCCATTTGTTACCTATCTGCAACAAGTATTGAGCCCATCACTTGTATACTTTGTCACCGCCCTGACTATCGTAAGTGCATTCTTTATGGGCCAAGCATCAATGATCGGTGCTAGTCGAGTCACTTATGCTTATAGCCGAGATGGATGCTTCCCATTCAGTTCAGTGTGGGCCCATGTCAACAAGAAAACCGATACCCCAGTTAATGCTGTATGGGGCAATTGTGCCGTTGGTATCTGCATTCTATGTCTAATTTTTGCTGGTGATATTGCAATTGGAGCCATCTTTTCGGTTGGAGCCATTGCTGCATACGTTGCCTTCACCATTCCGGTTGCAATGAAGATTCTCTTTTCCCGAAACAAGTTCAAACCAGGTCCATGGCACTTGGGTAAATTCTCTACTCCAATAGGTATTGTGTCTGTTGTATTTGTTGCATTCATGGTTCCTATTCTATGCTTACCAAATTACAAAGGGGACAACCTCACTGCCTCGGAAATGAACTGGACTGTCGTGGTATACTTTGGACCGATGTTATTGAGTGTGATCTGGTACATGGCATATGCCAGAAAGTTCTTCAAGGGTCCAAAAGTGTCGTTTGACCATGTCGTTCATGACGGAAGTTTGGACGGTTTGGATGTTCAAATGAACACACCAATTGTCCAGGGATACGCTCCCCATGAGGAACATGAAACAGTACGAAACGATAGGGAAAAGGTCTAAACTTGCATTGCTTTTGCACGCTTCTTATTTATTCGTTTTGTCACAGGGTACAAATTTATAGTTTATGAAATACATTTATTACGATTGCTATACTGTCTTCTTTTTTGACAGAAAAGAAGCAAAAAACCATGCTAGAGCCTCTATCGTGCTAGTGCTTCTGTTTTCGGGGTTTGCGCTGCTTGAGATTTGTTTTCTCAGACTTGGACGAATGGTAGGTGCTCGACGATACGACTGTTGTCTTCTCTTTCTTCGATTTTTCAACCTTTCGAGCATCGGAAATTTTAGTTTTGTATCTCCCGTAAATTACAACCTCTGCAACTAAAATGACAATTCCCCCGAACAGGGACATCAGTGTTCTAGTGCCAGTGGTTGCCCCCATCGAGCTTCCAGTCCAGTACCAAATTGCCCAACTCACCGACGCAACTGATACTAGGATATTGACAATCGTGGCAAGCTGTTCCTTGACTTCTTTGACCATTGCACCCGGAGTTAAATCTTCTCCCTCCTGTTCGACACCACCAAACAAACTCTTTGGCACATTATCACTTCTGACCATGTCCTGGTATTCCCGTTCAAGCTCTTTCTCTCGTAGTTGTTTAGTCAATTCAATAAACTCCTTGGTCTTGGGCCTGGGTTTAGGCTTTGGCTTTTCTGTATCAATGGTGGATCCCTTCAAGAAATCATGCAATGACAAGTCGAATTTGTCGTCGTGCTTTTTCAACCTTTTATAAATATAAATAATACTACCATGCTGCATATACCCCTCCCTCTCGGACTTTTTGAGCTCCTCCACTGATTTCCCATCCTCGAGATCCGATTTTTCGTACTTGTTAATGGCATCAGTGATGCGATCTGTAACTTTCAACAGCACCATCGTTGAATGTCGTGATGGTGTAACTGATGGCAGCGCGTGGTCTTTGAACCTGCCGCAAGGAACTCCGACCTCGAATGCGGCACCCCAGTGTATGTCTTCCAGAATAAGAAGCAAAAAGCGGTAGAATTGCGCCGCAGCCACTGTTTTCGCTTCTTTTTTAAAAAAGAAGAGAGTAATTCTAGGTGTAATGTCTTCTTTTTCCAGAAAAAGAAGCAAAAAGTGGTAGACGTCTGGCCGTAGGCAATGTTTTTGCTTCTTTTTTAAAAAAGAAGAACACCACCGGGAGGGACACTGTCTTCTTTCTGGTGCTTGAAAATCGCTATTTATCTACAGCTGTTCAATCAATGTTGCTTCTACAACGGATCCTGCAGAGAGCGAAAGACCCTTATCATTGCTGGAAGGCAGGCGCAACAGCGCATTAGCGCCGCTCAGTGAGCCAATTCTGCTCGATCGTTGGCCCCCAGTGGACACAGCAACCAGTTCACCGTTTCGTTGCGCCAGAGTAACCCGGTGGAACTCAGGTCGTGGATCCAGTTTCACGTCAGATTCAAGCTTGACTAGAACCCTTGGAAGATGCGGTTCCTCAAAACCTCGTAGCTTCCTCAGTGCTAACAGTACAAACAAGTGGAAAGTGACTGTGGCGCTGGCAGGATTGCCCGGCAATGCAAAGATCAGCTTGCCATTGGGGAGAGTAGCAAACGTTGTTGGCTTCCCAGGCTTCATGGCAATCCGTCCGAACTGCAGCTTGCCGTTCAATGAGCGCTCAATGGTAGGTTTGAGGAGATCCATTTCGCCCATTGAAACGCCGCCTGAAGTGATCACAACATCACACTTGTCAAAGGCGACAGAGATGGAGCTCTTGAGATTCTCCGCGTTATCATTTACAATTCCCAGATCAACAGGTTCGCATCCCCATGCGCGAACCATTGAAAGCAGTGATGGCCGGTTGCTATCCCAGATTTCACCACCTGTCAGTTGTCGTCCTTCAGCGCGCTTGCTAATATCCACCAGTTCATCGCCTGTAGACATGACCCCTACGACGGGTTTGGCGTAGACTTGGACTGAATAGACGCCCACACTGCTCAATAACCCGACTACTCCACCATTGCTCGTGACCTTGGTACCTGCCTTGACAACAACCTCGCCTAGTTTCACATCGCTACCTATTGCTCTGATATTATCACCTTTGGCAACACCTTCAGCAAGGATTTCCACGACAGTCTCTTCGCCAGCATCATCAGTTGATACTACGGTTGTCTCTTCAACAGGTACAACCGCAGTTGCCCCACTAGGAACCGGAGCGCCCGTGGTAACTCGGGCAATCTTGCCGCTTTGCATTGCAACTGTCCCTTTGGCTGAAGCATGGGCAATAACGCTCAGCTCATACTTTCCAGGGCCATCAGAATGCAAGACTGCATATCCGTCTACGATGCTAGCCTCAAATGAGGGAACATTTATCTGTGAAGTGACATCTTCTGCAATGACATGGCCTACGAAGTCCTCATCTAGAATTGATTTGGTGATTTTCCGAGGCATAGGTGTGTGCTCAATGATGACCTGTTCAGCTTCGGTTACAGGGATCATTGGATATGGGGAATGCCGGGCACGTTTCGAAACTGGAGCATCCAGGCGGTTCGAGGCATTGGACACGAGTTTGTGGAATGTTGGCCCACTGTGTGAATGCGAGTTGGAGTGTGAGTGCGAGTGAGAATGCGAGTGTGAGTGTGAGTGCGAATAAGAGTGAGAGTGCTTATTATTGCTGTCTTGATCGTTCCGTTCGAACTTTGTATGGCCATGTCTATCCAGTTTTTCGTGTAATCGACGAGAGTTGTCACCTCTAATCAGATCAACAGCATGTGGCAGTACACCTACCACAGCTTCAAGATTTTCAACAGCTCCTTTTGGCTTTCCAGGCAATGCGAGAACCATTGCCTTTGCATATACCCCGGCAACAGATCGAGACATACAAGCGAACGGGGTGATTTCCAAAGATTTGGCAAACATTGCATAAACAATGCCCGGTGCCTCTCTTTCTAATAGAGGTTTAACAGCTTCAGGAGTTACATCTCTTGTTGCAAACCCGGTTCCACCAGTGCAAATGACCAATCCTCCGTCCTGTGCTGCCTTGCTGGTTTTGACCGCATTTTGAATGTCGGCGATATCGTCTTGCACATAGATTGTTTCAGCATATTCAAACTTTGTTGATTTCAACGAATCTTGCAAGGCTTGAGAGGCTTTATCAGTCGAATTGTCCTTTGCAGCAGTATCCGACACCACAATTATGGAAGCAAAATACATTTTTCTATTGGTTGTCAAGTGGAGAAGATGGATTGACTGATTATCCAACGGATGACTTGCCGATGATGCTGGTCGCTCGGTACAATTGGTTGCAAGACTGAGGGCGTCGTACTTGCATTACGCTTGTACACCACGTACACGTATTTGCATGAAAGAGTCCAAAAAAAAAAATAACTTGATACAGACAAACATATTAAAGTTTTCAGTCAAATAATGTTAAGTCAGGGTTCTGGATACTTACCACCACCTCCTCCGGTATCACCATTTAGGACCTCATTTGCAATAAATGAGAATAACCAGCAGCAGCAGCAGCAACAGCAACCTCCAAAAACAGCACCGCCAACTATGAGCAGTAATGAAGCCAAGAATCCACTGTAGGTACAATTGTTGGAGTATATTTTTACTGACTTGAATAAAAAAAAACAGATCATGGGATAGATCACAAATTCGTGACTGGTTAGAAGGCATACAATGTGGTCACTACTTTAAAGTGTTTGAAGATAACCATATTTCAGGGGACATTTTGCTAGAGTGTGATCAACAGGCGTTGAAAGCAATGGGTATCAACAAAGTTGGTGATAGAATTAGAATTAACCAAGCATTGAAAACATTACGACAGAATAACACACAGCATAAACCAAAAACGTTACACCAGTTGAATCAGGAGAGTATATCACCATTTGTTAACCACTTGTCACCTCCTATTACGCATACCAATACTAATTCGCCAATTGACGGGTATTTTAGTAGCAAGAATCGAAGGCAGCCTAGTCAAAGACAGCCCAGTTCAGCACCAACTAGCACTAGCACTAACACAGGTAATGGTACTAAGCCACAAGAAGCTGTCCAACGGCCACATGAAAATGTGATGCTGTCAAAACAGAATACGGTTCGGTTTATTTATGGACAGGGCCAATCAAAGAATGTTAATATATCGGGGTGCTATACCTCGGACCAGATTAAACTTCGAGCGTTGAAAAAGATTAATGTAGATGATATTTCAGCCGACAATTGGTGTGTACATGTAGCTGACAATGAGTTAGGTACAACTGCTAGACAGTTGACCAATGACGAATTGACCAATATCTGCCATTCACAGGGGCACAGCGAGCGAAAGAGATTGATGATATGTGTAAATGGTAGTTCGCCTTCACTAAAACAGCTGTCGAAATCTCAACAGATATTACGTGAATCGTTATCCAACAGTCAAGAAAAGCATGAAGAGGAGGACGACGATTATGACGATGATGACGAAGAAGCATTGCATACCATTTTCCCTGAAACAGCACCTAAATTGCGAGAACGAACTGCCAGTTCATTGAACCGACTGTCAGAACAGCGTCCACCCAGTGAATTGATTAGTTCGAATCTTGCCCATTATTTCCCTGAAGTTGGCACCAATGAACTGAATACTACGCTGCGAAACTCCATTCGGTTCTCCAAACGAATGAGCCGGATGTCGCGGTTCTCCAAGATCAGCAACCGAGCATCGATTGCGTCTTACCTCGCACCTGGCATTCTAGAAGAAGAGGACGTTCCTCCTGTTCCACAGCTGCCGGTCGAGCAACCAAAAGAGCCCGAGCCTGAGGCAGAAGATGAAGACGATGAAGAAGACGAAGGAACAATCCGAGACGAGAGTTCGTTGCGGCGGTCAATTCTGCTGCGACGGAATCGATCGTTGCACACGGCCACTGTTACGTCTGATGTTGACACATTGCAGTCGTTGAAATCGAAACGCCAGTCGATTCAGGTGATTCAGAGAGAAGAGCTAAAAGGAGAGTCCGGTGAAGTAGTTGACCAAGAAGACGACGACGACGACGACGAAGACGAGGAGCTACAGGAAGGAGAAATAGACGACGACGAAGACAGTGACGAGGATGACGAGGGTCCTACACGCTGGATTAAAGGTAGATTGATTGGGTCCGGCAGCTTTGGCACAGTGTACCTGGGCATGAATTCATTCACCGGGGAGTTGATGGCCGTCAAACAAGTGGAATTGCCAGCAGATTCCGACGAAGAACGGGCTGCCAAAAAGGCATCCATGATTGACGCATTGCAACGAGAAATGGACATCTTGCGAGAACTACAGCACGAGAACATTGTGCAGTATCTGGGCTCGAACAGCGAGGGCAACTTCTTGAATATCTTCCTCGAATACGTGCCTGGCGGATCCGTGGCCAGCATGCTGGCAAATTACGGGGAATTCGAAGAGGAATTAATCCGAAACTTCGTTCGGCAGATCCTGCACGGGCTGAAATATTTGCACGGGCAGAACATTATTCATCGGGATATCAAAGGAGCCAACGTGCTGGTAGATAACAAAGGGTGCATCAAGATTTCAGATTTTGGCATTTCCAAAAAGATTGAAGCCAAATTGCTGACGAATCGGGTATCTTTGCAAGGCTCAGTGTACTGGATGGCGCCCGAAGTGGTCAAGCAAACGTCGTATACGCTCAAAGCAGACATCTGGTCGTTGGGGTGTCTCGTGATCGAAATGTTCAGCGGACAGCATCCATTCCCAGAATTCTCGCAAATGCAGGCCATCTTCAAGCTAGGGCAATCCCAGGGTCCAACCGTACCACCAACATGCTCAGACATCGCCACGGACTTTTTGAAACAGACGTTTGCGATTGACGAGAACGAACGACCCACCGCGGATGAGCTGCTCAAGCATGATTTTATGAGGCTAGTAGTAGGGTAGTGTTTCTTCTTTTTTAAAAAAGAAGCAAAAACAGTCTTCTATACGTATACGATAGATGATCGCTATGATCGCTATGTGTCTAAAATATTATTTAATTACCACGGTTATGGTACTAAACTATTTTTTTTTTCCATGCCAGCTGGAGCTGGCGCATCTAGAATCATTAGTGCAGTACTAACCAAATGCAGTGTTGACATCCCTGTCCGTTTGTGTCTGTCGATACAACAATATTTTTTTTTGCGTTGTGATCCATAGCATAGCGATATACTGCTGCTGCACCGACTGTTTTGCAACACTCCTATATAAACACCCACACTCCTACCCCCCTCCACCAACTAACTAACTAACCATGTTCCTAAGGCTGCCGAATGAAGTGCTGACGCTAATATTCGACTACTTGGGTACAGATGAGCTGGCATGCCTACAAGCTACATGTCAAACATTCAGACAACTCCTAATAAGCCAGTTTTGGGAACATGTCCACGTAATAGTGGGAGATGCAACTACTACAACAAACTCGGGTATGCTGCCCTATATCCGGCCGTATTGCAATTGTGGAACACAGTTTATCAAGAACCATTGCTGCCGCAAAATGTATATCCAAATGGACGCAGTGACCATTAGAGAGTTTTGTGAATCATTGCTCAACGGCCATATTGAAGTATTAAAATACGTTAGGCTGTTGACAATTGACATGACATGTTATTTACCAACCTCAGTGTCAGAACCACAGTCTGTAGCGCAACTGTACGATTTGCAGGATCATGTCATTTTCAACTGGTTTCTCAAATACATACCGGATCAAATGGCAAATTTACAACGGATCGATATCCATACTAAACTCAATACTCCTGCCATGGCCGCCGGTGGTCTCCCTTTGCGCCCGGCTCTTCACGAACTCATCCGAACCATTCCGAAACATGTCCAAGTCAACCTCGACTACGAAGCCACACGGCAGTGGCAGGATCTCCAAGACAAGTTAGACATATGGAGCTGCAGATGCCAAGTGCGTATTCTAAATTTGGTATTACGGTTCCCGGACGACAATTTGCATAATACACGGTTGATTTTCGGCAAAAGAATACCCGATACAGTAGAAAAACTTTTAATCTGCGAAAGACTTTCGGAATCATCGCCAATTGATGAAAGCTATACTGGAATCAAAGCGGAAGCTTTTCGAGACTTTGTCTCGTCCGCCCCCAACCTGCAGAGCCTAACAATGTATGCGCGAATAGACAACAAAAATAACATCAAATGGTTGCCCGATTCGGTGACCGAGCTAGCCATGGACGATTCTTCCATCAGCTACGAAACTGAATTCGCTGCGCCCAACGTTCGATCCTTCACTGCCATGGTTAGTGCCGTGGGTTCAGAATGTATACTGAACTACTTCAAGTTTGGTAATCTCACGCGGCTTTTTGTCAACTTTTACCTCGGATCACATGAGCTCCTGCATCCCGGTCACGATCTAGGTCACGAGGCTGACAATCTGCAGGCGGCGGCCGCAGCAGCAGCAGCACAAGAACAGCAGCAGCATCAGCAGCAAGAGCAAGAGCAACAACAACAACATTCCACATCATCGTCAGAAATGCATCGTACATTGGCCACGCTTGTGGCGCAGAACCCTGGCCTGTTACAAGTACGCACCGTGGGGCTGCCCTACAGGTTAGTCAAGCCCTTAATTGCGCCCAACCTCCAGAGCTTAATTGTACACAATGCAAGCGATTTCAGTGGCGCTGACTTGATTTCGCTGGCCAGATGTCTTCCATCCCATTCTTTGACAGTTTGCGCATTGGATATGGCATCCATTACTGCATATCGACAGTTTGTAGACACTATTGGGGCATTGCTGAATCAATGCAAGCAATTGAGCAGTTTGTATTTGTATACGACCGATGACTATATGGGTGTGTATGACCCGGTGCCGTATGGAGCCTTCTACGATGGTCATTCGCTTGTCATGTACCCCGATGTACGGCTGCTAGATATCCCTAAGTTTATAGCTCAATACAACGTGTAGTGTGCACCTGCGGTACTAGGAAAATTTCGGATCGGATCCAATGAACAACCCGACTCCACCCACCTTTTTTTTTTGCCTTGGCTCCGGCTGTATGGATATTTTGAGGCTGGTGCATATACCAAGGCCCCTAAGCCGCCTCATCTGACTTTGGATGACTGACTTGATTAACAAGACAAGCTTTTTGCCTTCATAATTGCTTTTGCCGAGCCACCTTGTAATGGGTACGAAAAAAACTATAAAAGGGTAATGATTTCCCTCCCCTTGTCTAAATATAAATCTTCATTACCAAACAACAATACAAATAACAAAAATGACTTCAACTATCTCTGCTCCATATGCTACTCAAAAGGCCTTGGCTGTCGAAGACAATGCTCAATTGCGACAAGCTGAATTAGAATCTGGTTTCTTGAACTTGCATGAATTGAAGGTATACAAAGAACTGTTAGACTTCCCAGAATTGCGAATCTCTGATCACAAGATCTTCACTTCATGGATTCAGCTGGTTGAAAACACCATTCGAGATTTGGGTTTGGGTGATTATCTAGTCAATGCTGGTAACTACCGAAACTTGGACTGTGTTATCCGACAAGGAATTCTAAAGGCCCTACCAGATGAAACAAAGGCTCAATGTTTTGGTGCTAAGAGCACCGGCCAATTAGTTTCTAAATTGAAGGAATTAAAGATTGGTTACATGTGGTAAATTTCAATCGACCATCAAAGCATTATCAATTTGCATCTTTTTTAAATTATTATCATTATTTAATTGGGTTTTTTTGGATGGTTCAATTCCAGAAATTATAATATAATTTTTACAAGTATATATAGCTATACATACTACATTTAATATCATTTTCGGTCTCTCTGTTTGAGAGAGGCACTAAAAAAGACAAAAAAAAAGCTTTGCTGCATATGATTCTCTTAACCATAGTAAAATCGTACGACGCAAGAAAAAAATTTTTTAAGGGTCTATTTGTTTTGTATATCGATACTTCTCGGATCTGCTTCCTGCCTGAGCAAGGTGGTTGCCACGCAACCACAGAACCAATCAGTGCATTAACCTTCCACTTCCATGGTGATCTGCAGAATGTATAGTGCCCTATGTAATGTACCCCACAAAATATACACACAAATAGCCCGACTTGCATGGCAGGACATGGCATAAGGATTGAGATAAGTGCCCACTTGCCACCACGCAACTAACCGATGGTGTATTGTGCCCCTTTAATTATTATTGGTACTGCAGACACATGAGTACATGAGTAATCATAACAAGGCATCATCGAGGCAGTGAATGTGGGTGAGTGAGCGAGTGAGTAATAGATAGCTTGCTATCAGATCTTGATCAATCATCGAATTATTCATCCATACAAAGAAAGACGAGACTTGACTCCGCACACAACAAAACTCAATACGGCCGGCCGCATGTCATTTCTCCGTCCTGACACCAACACTTGACACTAAAAAAAAAAAAAATATCTAGATAAACCGTAGCATTAGGATACTAGGATATTAGGATATTAGGATATTAGCACATTACGACAGCTAACATTCTCCTAACATTCTCCCCGAGAGCCCTTATAGCATACCATATAACCGCTAAGCCTCCGCTGTGTGGCGCTGGAAAACTGTACTGCCGCTAACGGTGCTGCTAGTGCTTGCTGGTGCTGCCGCTTTTTCTTCCCAATTAGAATTTTTGCCTAACTCACAAATTTCCGACACAACCAAACCATACCAACTGGACAAACTGACATGGTTAAACTTCGAGTAACAGGTAGGAGAAGCCCAAAAGTGACGACAAAAAGGTGCTAACATGTATGCAAATTAGTGATTGCCGCTGATGCTCTTTATAAAAGAGACGTCTTTAGTAAGGAAACTCCAAAAAAAAAATAATTATTATTTTTAGCGCGATTACTAACAAGCCACTATCACTAACAGGACTTCCTGATCCATTTGCTGTAATTACAGTCGATGGAGGTCAAACTAAAACGACCTCTGTCATTAGAAAGACTCTGAATCCTTATTGGAATGAGTCGTTTGATTTGTAAGTGGAATTTTTTTTATGACGACCCACTAACATCACAAATAGTGACGTAAACGCCCAAAGTATACTGGCGGTCCAAATCTTTGACCATAAAAAGTTCAAAAAGAAGGATCAAGGATTTTTGGGGGTCATCAATATCGTAGTCAGTGATGTTATTGACCTGAATGCTGTCGGGGAGGAAATGTTGACAAGAGACTTGAAAAAGAGCAATGACAACTTGGTGGTTAACGGTAAATTAATTCTAAACCTTTCGACAAATCCTACATCTAGTGCTACAGCAAATACCGCTACCAACGGCCAGAGTAGACAGAACGACATCCCAGCTGAACCGCAATCTGCCACTAGCGCAACAACTCCAGCACTACAGGTCAACGGAAGTGCTCCTCCACCTAGCGCTCCACCTAGTGCTGACCAGCAGCAGGCAAGGTCATCAACAACAACAGGCTCAGGCTCAGGTACGGGTATGAGCTCGTTTGAAGACCATTTGGGTAGATTGCCTGCAGGATGGGAAAGACGTACCGATAATCTTGGTAGAACGTACTATGTGGACCACAATACCCGTTCAACAACCTGGACAAGACCTTCTTCCAACTTTTCGGAATCTGAACAACGAATGGCTCGACAACACGAAACCGATGTTGAGCGTCAACGTCATCAGAACCGAACTTTGCCAGAAGATGCTGCTAGTAGAGCTACTTCTCCAAGACCTGGTTCAAGCAGCACTACAAGCTCTCCAACTCAGTCAAACGCAAATACCGCCGCCACAACTCCTGAAAATAACAACAACAATGCTCAGCTCATGAGTCAACAAAACGCAACAAGCGCTGGTCTAGGTGAATTGCCGGCTGGTTGGGAACAACGGTTTACTCCTGAAGGCAGACCTTATTTTGTTGACCACAATACCCGAACAACAACATGGGTGGATCCAAGGAGACAGCAATATATTCGTATGTATGGTGGTAACAATACCAATAACAATACCACCATTCAACAACAGCCTGTTTCGCAGCTAGGTCCTCTTCCAAGTGGTTGGGAAATGAGATTAACCAATACTGCACGAGTTTATTTTGTTGACCATAATACCAAGACGACGACCTGGGATGACCCTCGTTTGCCATCAAGTTTGGATCAAAATGTCCCTCAATACAAACGTGATTTTAGAAGAAAATTAATTTATTTCAGATCACAACCTGCATTAAGAATTCTGCCTGGTCAGTGCCATATTAAAGTTCGACGTGACAACATCTTTGAAGACTCGTATCAAGAAGTCATGAGACAGTCGCCTCAGGATTTGAAGAAACGACTAATGATTAAATTCGATGGTGAAGAAGGTTTGGATTATGGTGGGGTTTCCAGAGAATTCTTCTTCTTGCTGTCTCACGAAATGTTCAACCCGTTCTATTGCTTGTTTGAATATTCTGCACACGACAATTACACTCTGCAAATCAATCCTCATTCAGGAATCAACCCTGAACACTTGAACTACTTCAAGTTTATTGGACGAGTGGTCGGTCTGGCCATTTTCCACAGAAGATTCTTGGATGCTTTCTTCATTGGTGCATTCTACAAGATGATTTTGAAAAAGAAGGTGGTTCTTGCTGATATGGACGGTGTGGACGCCGAGTTTTACCGAAATCTGGAATGGGTTTTGGACAACGACATTACCGACATTCTGGAGCTAACGTTCAGCGTTGAAGACGACCAGTTTGGTGAGATCAAGTCGATCGATTTGAAACCAGGTGGAAGCGAAATCGAAGTTACCAACGAAAACAAGCATGAGTATGTCGAATTGGTGACGGAATGGAAGATTTCCAGAAGAATTGAAGAACAATTTAATGCATTTGTTACCGGATTTAACGAGTTGATTCCTCAAGAACTTGTAAATGTGTTTGACGAACGGGAACTGGAACTATTAATCGGTGGTATTGCCGATATCGATATTGATGACTGGAAGAAACACACTGACTATCGTGGTTACAGCGAATCCGATGAGGTTATCCAATGGTTCTGGAAATGTATCCGATCCTATGATGCCGAACAGAAATCACGGTTACTGCAATTCACCACCGGTACGTCGCGAATTCCAGTCAATGGTTTCAAAGATTTACAAGGCAGTGATGGTCCACGACGGTTTACTATTGAAAAAGCCGGTGAAGTACAGCATTTGCCAAAGTCTCATACATGCTTTAATCGTGTTGATTTGCCACCATATAAAGACTACGATACTTTGGTACAAAAGTTAACGCTGGCTGTGGAAGAAACGGTTGGCTTTGGACAGGAATAACCACTTTTATTTTTCTCTCTCTCTTTGCATGTAGCTCTTCTTTTATATTTTTGTATAAATGCATTTTATTTTTTCCCAATAAATGTTGGCGCCATCGGGGTCCGTTGAGCCGCACGGCATGTGGCGGATTGCGTGAGAGCAGCTCTATGTGACGTGACAGCTGAGTAGGTATTCCTTTGTTTTCTTTCTTCTTTTTTAAAAAAGAAGCAAAAACAGTAGAGGATGGAAATGATAAGCAGTCTTTCTAAACAGTACTAGACCCCCCGCGAACAACTGTTAGCGTGCTCATCTGATGCCGTATCGGCGATATCGGTGATCGGCCCTTTTGAGATAAAATATCAGAAACTTTTTTGGTTAAAAAGGGCACTGATATCCGATTTTTTTTTTCTTCGTTTTACTTTTCATTTACCAAACAAAAAAAAAAGGATGATGGGCAAAAAACAAGAGATCACCGGTACTAGGCTGGCGATCATCGTATCCTCTATGTATTTCGGTGTCTTTTTAGGAGCTTTAGATACTACTATCGTAACCTCATTACTGAGTCATATCGCTTCAGAATTGCATGAACTGGGACGAATTTCCTGGATTGCAACTGGATATCTTGTAGCATGTGCCGCTTTCCAACCTCTATATGGAAAGATTTCTGATATCTACGGAAGAAAAGAAGTGCTTCTGTTCTGTAATATCATGTTTGGGTTAGGGTGCTTGATTTGTGGTATTTCAAATCGCCTTGAAACCCTGGTTCTGGGAAGGATTATCAGCGGTATTGGTGGTGGTGGGATTTTCACACTTAGTACCATTGCCGTATCAGACCTGGTGTCATTGCGACAAAGAGGAATCTTTCAAGGATTTGGCAATATCTGCTTTGGACTTGGATCAGGAGCTGGAGGTGTGTTTGGTGGGCTGGTAACAGACCGTTATGGGTGGAGAATGGCTTTTCTTGTTCAAGTGCCATTGATCGTGATTAGTATAGTGCTCATCTGGTGCTTCTTCACTACCAACTACACGGGACATTTGGACGATGACGATAATATCAAGACTGAACAAGACGAGAACACTCCATTGATGCAGTCAAACAACAGTGCAAATTCTCAGAAGTCGCTCAAACGAAAACGGTCGTTTTCTAAACTTGCAAGAGTGGACTTTTTCGGCTCGTTGAGTTTGGTCTCTATGCTTATTCTGCTGATGTTTGCAATCAGCACTGGCGGTAAACAAATCCCTTGGTCGCACCCAGCTATCCCTGGTTTGATTGGGGCAAGTTTGGTAATGTGTGGTGTGTTTGTGTATGTTGAACTGTATGTGGCCAGAGAACCTGTTATCCCTGTGCGGCTGTTTACCAATCGTACAATTTTGGCATCCAGTTTGACCAATTTCTTTATGACTATGGCTATCTATACCATTTTGTTCTTTGTACCAGTGCTCTTTAGTTCTGTGAATGACATGAGTAACACGAAAGTTGGCCAACGATTGATGGGGAACTTTGCAGGTGTTAGTATTGGATCATTTGCGGCTGGTTATTACATGAGACATACAGGAAAATACCTAGTGTTGGGTTTACTCTCGCCAGTGGTGTGCTTAGTGGGAATCACATTCTGTTATAACTTTGACCAATCAACCTCAACATGGTTGCAGTATTTGGCTTTGTTCTTGAACGGTACGGGTTATGCTGCCATGCTGACAGTAACTTTGATTGCATTGATTGCCGCAGTTCCACCCGAATTCCAGGCCGTTTCCACCTCAATCCAATATGCATTCCGGGGTGTTGGGTCTACACTTGGTGTCTCAGCAGCTTCAGCTGTGTTTGAAAACGTTCTAGAAAGCAAGCTGTTTGAATTGGTACCACAGGGTGACAATCGGCAGAAGGTGATTGAAAGAGTCCTGGACAGTGTTGAGGCCATTCGTGAGGTGCCTGAATTCTACCGGCCTTCAATCATTGAGTCGTTTTTGGGGGCAACTCATGCTGTAATATTATTTGCATTAATTGCTGCATTCGTGGGGTCAGTTTGCTCTGCAGCAATGAAGGAATATCCTCTGGATCACCACGGTATAGATAATGACGATAACGAACAATCCGTAGAATAGCTAATGAACATATGTTTGCACTTTATATGTTCTTTTTCCAGAAAAAGAAGCAAAAAGCGGTAGACGTCTTGCCGTAGGCACTGTTTTTGCTTCTTTTTTAAAAAAGAAGAAACGACCCCTACGAACATGTCTTCTTTTCAAAGAACGTAACAAAATGGTATTATCTACACAACCTAAGTCATGGTAACTAATTCTTCAGCTGCAGTTGGATGGATGGCAACGCAATTGTCGAAATCAGCCTTGGTGGCACCCATTCGAATGGCAACCCCAAAGCCTTGCAAGATTTCAGCAGAGTCATCACCAACAATATGCATACCGACAACCTTTTCTTCTGGACCAGCACAGACAAGCTTGTACACAGTTGGCTCCTTTTCGGATTGTTCAAATGGTGCATAGTACATTGAAATGAACCGAGATTGGTAAATTTTGATGTTTTCCTGGCCGTACTTTTCAATAGCCTTTGGTTCACTCAAACCAATTGAGCCAGCTTCTGGATGACTGAAGATAACAGATGGGATGTTTTCGAATTCCTGCTTTTGGTCTTTGAATTGTGGCCCTCCATACAGTCTGTTGGCGAGTTTTCTACCAGCAGCAATGGCAACCGGGGTTAATTCAAAGTGGGTGTCAGTGATATCACCCAGTGAATAGATGCCAGGAACATTTGTTTCTTGCCATTCGTTGACAATAACCTTGCCCTTTTCGTCACATTTAACGCCAGCAGCTTCGACATTCACCATTTCATTTAATGGTTTTCGGCCAATGGTCCATACCACTTGGTCAACTTCAACAGATCCTGCGCCATTGATATCTTCATATGTGAACTTCAACTTGCCGTTATCCAACTTTTCAATAGACTCATTAGTCTTCATCTTTTTGTGAACGTTGACTCCATGCTTTTCATACAGATCAGTGATGGTGGAACCAATGACAGGGTCAAACGATCGCAAAACGGTTTCCCCACGGATGAAAAGATGAGTTTCAGTACCCAATCCATGGAACACACCAGCCAATTCAACCCCGATGTAACCAGCACCTACAATTGCCACCTTCTTTGGTTGTTCCGGAAGTGCAAAGAATCCATCCGAGGTGATACCGTGTTCGGCACCTTTGATGCCTTTTGGAACAGTTGGTGCACCACCAGCTGCTATAACGATGGTATCTGCAGTGTATTCTCTAGTACCAGATCCATCCTTCATTTCGACCTGGATTGTCTTGCTGTCTTTGAATCTTGCCCACCCAAAGACATAGTCTACACCTTCCTTTTCTAGATTTCTAGCATAAATACCGTTCAATCGCTCAATATAAGCATCCCGCTTGGCCTTGAATCCACTCCAGTCGAAAGTCTTTGCCAGGTCCTTGTCAACGTTAAATCCATAGCCCTTTGCTTGTGTGATCTTGGTGGCCATATCAGAAGCAGACCACATGACCTTTTTTGGTACACATCCAACGTTGACACAAGTTCCTCCAAGTTTATTGCCTTCAATCACCAAAGCCTTGGCTCCGTGCTTAGCAGCTCTTCGTGCTGAGGCAACTCCACCTGAGCCACCCCCAATTACGAGGTATTGATAATGTTGACCAGTAGTAGGTGCCATTGCTGTTAAAGTAGTTGAGAAATGTCTTTGCAAGCCTGTCAATCGAGTAGCAGCAGTAGTCAGTCTGCTGAATGTATTATTTGCGATAATTTTGAAAGTTATTTTCTAATGATTAAAGAGTGTAGGTGCGACTCTTTAACTATATATATAGTGGTAGTGATTTTTCAGCACCTTTAGTAATGGAGCTTGCTTTGTCATCGGTTGACCGATATTCCGGCCACGCCCACAGTAGACCTGTGGTCTGGCCTGAGGTCGCGAAATTCAATGAGAATTTCACCATTCATCATCGGACCAAATGCTCCGACGAGGTGCTTGCTCCCAACTCCCAATTATTCAGCTTTTCACCACTTGATAGAATAGTGCACCTCCGACCATCATCGCGACATTGATATAATATATATGGAAAATGAGCGAAGACGTGGAGATGAAGGACGCAACAGCTGGTGATTCGGCTCCGGCACCAGCATCAGGATCAGCGTCAGCATCCGCGTCAGTTCCACCGACCGATGCTCCTAAGGATTCCAACAATAACGATCCATTGCAAGATCCAGAATTGCAAGACGTAGATAATGAAGTTATTCCAGACGAAGAAGTTGATAAAGAAAAGAAAGTCGAGGCCGAAAAGGCAGAAAAAGGAAACGAAGAGGAGGAGGAAGAGGAAACAGATATTCCCGAACCTGCGCCTGTACCACCACCTTCATTGCTGCGAAAAGATAAATGCCTAAAAGAGTTTTTGGAGTCGATGGACGACTATGCGCCAATTATCCCAGACGCAGTGACGGATTATTATCTTGCAAAATCAGGTTTTGAAACAAGTGATAGACGAATTAAGCGGCTGTTGGCATTGGCCACCCAAAAGTTCGTGTCAGATATTGCGTCCGATGCCTATCAATATTCTAGAATTAGATCTTCAAGCTCGGTAGCCAATGCTCAGAATCCTCAGGCAAGAGCACGAGCATTAGCCGCTGGTCCTTCGGCTTCACAGGCAGGAGGAGGTACAAGTGGTGCGGCCACGAAGACAGTGTTGACTATGGAAGACCTGGGAAATGCATTATCAGAATACGGGGTCAATGTCAAACGACCGGAGTTTTATCGATAAGTTATATAGCAATATATTTATTCATGATCGTCTTACAGCGCCGCAGACACCGTAGCGGTAGACGTCTGGCCGTAGGCACTGTTTTTGCTTCTTTCTTAAAAAAGAAGAGCGTCATCCCGGGTATGGAAAGAAGAAGAAAAAACGGTCGGATATATTTACTTATGGAACAAACACTCGCGAAAACGACTCGACGTCTCGTCGACAGCATACGCATCCCTTGAAGTTCTTGACGGCCAGGCCCAGGCGACATTCTTCGCACAGTGCGAAGCATCTGCATGGCCATAGAACCACCTGACGAGGGTTAGAATGGCAAACTACACACACCGACTGAGCTACCGTTTCGTCGACATTCTCACTCAACGGATGCTTTCGACGCTCTTTGATCAACTCAAACACGGCATTCGCGTCTTCGGAATGCATGTTACGATACTGTAGCCGCGTCACACGTGGTTTTGATAGATGAGACGACAAGATCTTTGCCTGCTCCGCCTCCTCTTGGTCTTTTGGAACCAGTAATGACAATAAATTGTCCGGAGCTGCCAGCACTAGATCATACAGCTCGCTAAGCGTGCTAGATCGCTGGTGCGGAACTGGTGCGGCTTGACGCCGCTGCTGAGCCGCATCGCTTAGCGGCGGGAAATTGGACATCTCGTCACCTGACGTGTAGTCACTTTCATACTCATAACCTTCATCTTCAGACATTTGTTCTTCCAATTCTGGGTCATAGTCGGCCGAATCGTCAAAATCTGGAATCAAATCTCCACTCAACAATTCGGCATAACCTTGATATTCTTCATCAAGTTTTGAATAAATTAGTTTGCCTCTCAATGCCATGATCTCGCCTTCTACTTTAGAGGCTTCTCCATTTTCATCATCTTCCTCTTCACCGTCACCCGTCATGCTGTTGCCCGTTAGGCATCTGAAAGTGTTATACAGAGCTTTCCAGATCATTGAAAACATTACCATCGACAATGCCTGTGCCATCTGGATAGCAGTCACAAGTCGATTGATTGCCTGGATGCTTGGCTGGTGCTGCTGTTGATGCAATCGCTGCTGTTGTTGTCGAAGGGACTGGTCACCAGCCATACCTCCTGAAGCAGCAGTCAAAGGAGGTGCTTTATTCACTTCATTTTTGTATGGATTGATATCCACAGGCCTTGGCTGGTCCTGTTGTTCAATCCAAGTCCTGAGTGGAGTGCTCAGTGAAGACGATTCTGCAAGATAGGTAGCTTTGGTGACACTAGTCAATGACAAAACACCCAGTTTCATCAGACAAGTGTAAAAGTCCTCACTCATGTCAACAGTGAACGAGGACCAAGATGTTTGCATATTTCCAGGTCCCGCAACAACGCATGCTAAACCATAGATGACACCACAGATAAGCACAACCACCGAGATGAGCAGCTGTGGTAGGTAACCGATCACACATATATACGGGAAATACAATAATCTACGCTGGTAGAGAGACCATCCAAAATAGCACAGGAATGAAATCCCAAACACAGCAGACGGTATCAGCCGGTATCTGTGTGAGTTGAAGATTCCCTGGACATGCAGCGCTAGCTGGCTAGCACCGGACAGAATCGAGACCACCAAAATCTCCGTAGACAAGTACTTGTAACCCTGGACTTCCTGGAATGCCACTGAATACTCAAACAGTGTCATTCCCGTTTCCGAGTATGGTATCCTTCCCTGGATGACACTGCTGAACGTTTCGATAAAATGCCCCACACAAATCGCACGATAGAGGTCCCACAAAATTGGAGGTCTTGGACAGTGATCCAAAGCCTCCACCTCAAACCACGATCCAGGAGCAATGATTCTACCTAAACCATCCGGCGACGAGCACCGCAGTGCAGTCAGCAGTGGTGGGAACTGCACCAGGAGCATCCATATGGCGATGCTTCTCAACAGAAACCGATAGGACAACGGAAGCGGTGTTGATCTCCTTGTTGAAGCAAAAATCATCGTACGGTTCAATATAATAGCCATGGCCATACACAGTATGGCGAACGGACTCACCAGATAGGTGAATAACGAGTTCACCTGGCCATCAGACGAGCTGTTGGACGCTCTCTGTGCTACGGAATATGCAAAAGACTTGAATGCCCGGACTACAAAGAAGTCGTTTGTGGCACCGGCTGCTACTGTTTCGCTGGCATCCACAGTCGTAGACGTCGCGCTGACCACAGACTGCGACCCTGTAGCCACGTATGCCGTCGACATGAGATCTAGCTCTTGAACTATGTCCATGGCATTCATTCGATAGATAGATTGTGTGGTGATGGGGTGGTGCAACTCCCAGCGGAGTAGGCGGTTGCGGAGTCGCCGGCGTGTGAGCATGCGACACAGATGACGACGAGGACGACGAGGACAAGTGCGTAGGGTGATGTTCTTCTTTTTTAAAAAAGAAGCAAAAACAATAGAACTGTAGAACTGTAGAACAGTGGCCAGTGCGTCTAGGGTGGTGTTCTTCTTTTTTAAATATGAAGCAAAAACAGTGCAGTATGATGAGCCGCACGCCGTCGACCCCATCGTCGACTGTTTTTTGCTTCTTTTTTTAAAAAAAGAAGACGTCACGGCCGAGTATGTATTCGTTGCTACGTCTATAGATTAGGCTAGGCTACACGTTCTGCTCCGCTGAGCCGGACTGCGGCGCCGTACTTCTGTAGTTTGGTCAACAGCGCGTCACCGTCCTTGACAAACTTCTGATACTGAGCGTTCTTGTTATCAGGCCGGTTGGTCACGATGATGCCATTGACTCGGTCGATCACACAGTTGAGCTTGTTCTGTGGAATAAACTTGGACAGATCGGCGTCCAAGAACTCAACACTGACACCAAATGCATCGGCAGCACTCTTAATGCTGAGCGTCTTGTACGATTCTAACAACTGAGCATATGCCTTTCGTCTCATTTCCCGTACATAATAGGAAGAATGAGGGCTGGTGTATCGAGAAGTAGTCAAGAACTCCTCTTCTACCTGTGCCAATGCTTTGAAATAGGATCCATAGTCGCAAGTATACAGCGAATTGGTCATGGTGGTTAATGGTTCCAACAGCGGGGTGGTTGGTAATAACGATAATGCTTCTGGTGAATCAATCACCTTGTTCTTCAAGTTCACTCGGTCCAACGAAATGGCTCCACAGAGAACGGCAAACTGCACGATTTCTTCGTAAGTGGAGATTTCGGTAGAAGTAAAAGTTGACAATGAGTCGATCAGTAGCGAGGCAGCTTCATCAAACTTCCGCGTAGACATTAAATATAATCCATTGTAGGTCTTGTAACGGTTTCGTCGTTCCCAGTCTCCACCTCGATCGATCAGCAACTTGACCGAGTCCAATTCTTTGCCTACAAGCGGCTTGTCGTCGAAGAACATGGCGATTCGAATAATAGTCAATGAAATATCAATCTTCACACCCGAGCTGGCAGTCTTTTCGAATGCTTTACGTAATGTCGAAAACGCATTTTCTCGGTCCCCAATCTTTGCATAGTATTCACCCAACTTGACCCAATTCTCGACAAGGGCAAGCTCTTCCTCCTCTTCTTCTGCAGTCTTGATAGCCTGTTTCAATTCCTCAATCCGATTCTGGTTTTCCTGGTTCATTCTATTGTATTCGGCTTCGTCCCATGGAATTGAAGGCAACCCTTCGACATGCAAATAGTGATACAGTGGCGCTAGGTTGTTCTGTTTGATCTCGGAAAGCAGGCTCTCCAATGCATGACTGTGCTTATCCTTCATTGCGCCATTCTTCAATGTGAAGATGTGGTCTGCCAATCTGTAGTCCGGGACCTTGGCAATCTCTGTAGCTGCTCCGTCTGACATGGTGGTGATGGTGGGTGTTGTTTAGTGATCAAGAGAGGCATCGTTTCGTGTGTCGCTCGCTGTTCACATTCGTCCCAACCGCCCTCCGTTACCCGGCCGACTAGGCTCAGCCGCACGGTCACCCACCCCCAACGTCTACTGTTTTTCGCTTGTTTTTTTTAAAAAAAAAGTAGACAATATTCCTCCCGGTGGTGTTCTTCTTTTTTTAAAAAAGAAGCAAAAACAGTAGACGCCGGGGGTCGAAGTCGACGCTGGTCCCCTGTAGTTGCCGGTGGGCGACACTCCGACAATCCGTTCCTTTATTCAGCCAATGCCGCGCACGGGGACCCGATAAGAGTAACGGAAAAACCACGCCACATCTCCATGCAGATGCAGGTGTGGTGGTATTCCGGGACGGCATATGGCTTGTCCTCGCCTAGACACACTAACTAAGGGTGTAGCCAACCTAAGACAAAGCAAGTGAAAAAAAACATCCAACCAAAGAAGCATTTGTTGGAAATTATATAAGACCACTTGTTGTTTCTTTCAACTCACTTTTTCTCTCTCCCTCTCTTTTTTCCCCTCATTTCATTCAATTTTTATTTTTGACCGCAATTATAGTGAACAATGGTTAATCTTGGACCTCGTAAACCTCCATCCCGAAAGGTGAGTGTCTGGCTTTGAGACAACACAATGAACTAACACCTGAAACTGATTACAGGGCTCAATGGCAGATGTCCCAAGAGATTTACTTGAACAAATCGCTGAATTGGAAAAACTGTTCACCGTGGACAGCGATACCTTGAAAAAAGTCACGGATCACTTTGTTGATGAATTGGCAAAGGGCATGTCAATGGAAGGCGGATCAATTCCAATGAACCCCACCTGGGTAATGGATTGGCCAACCGGAAGTGAAAAGGGTATCTACTTGGCCTTGGATATGGGTGGTACCAACTTGCGAGTAGCAGAAATCACTCTGGATGGTGCCCGTGGCTTCGACACTACCCAATCCAAGTATTTGATGCCATCCAACTTGAAGACTGGCAAATCGGAAGAATTGTGGGACTATATTGCCGAATGTCTAGAGAAGTTTTTGGCCTCAAACCACCCTGGCGAAACCCTACACGATGTTCAATTGGGTTTCACCTTCTCATACCCTTGTACTCAAACCTCAATTAGCCAAGGTATCTTGCAACGATGGACCAAGGGTTTCGATATTGACGGAGTTGAGGGCAATGATGTGCAACCAATGCTTGAGGCCGCTTTGAAAAAACGTGGTGTGCCAATCACTGTAGCTGCTTTGATCAACGACACTACCGGTACTTTGGTAGCTTCCAATTACACTGACCCTCATACCAAGATGGGATGCATCTTTGGCACTGGTTGTAACGCTGCTTACTATGAAACTGTAAAGAACATTCCAAAGCTACAAGGGATCATGCCAAAGGACATTGGCCCTGACACTCCTATGGCCATCAACTGCGAATGGGGTGCCTTTGACAGTGAACACAAGGTACTTCCAAGAACTAAATACGATGTCCAAATTGACAATGATTCCCCACGACCAAACCAACAAGCCTTTGAAAAGATGATTGCTGGTCTCTACCTAGGCGAAGTGCTACGATTGGTGTTGGTAGACTTGCACGAACAAGGATTTGTGTTTGAAAATAAGGATATCTCCAAATTGAAGGACTCTTACTTCTTGGATGCCTCCTTCCTCTCAAAGATCGAAGAAGATCCTTGGGAGAACTTGACTGAAGTGCAAGGCTTATTTAAGGATGTCCTGAACCTGGACACCACCGAACCTGAACGAAAACTGATTCGTCGATTGGCCGAATTGGTCGGTACTCGAGCTGCTCGGTTGTCCGCTTGTGGTGTGGCTGCCATTGCCAAAAAGGCCGGTTACAAGGAATGCCACGCAGGTGCTGACGGTTCAGTGTACAACAAATATCCTTGGTTCAAGGAACGAGGTGCCCAGGCCCTGAAGGAAATCTTCGACTGGGACATTGCTAAGATGGAGGACTATCCAATCAAGATCGTACCGGCTGAAGACGGTTCTGGTGTCGGTGCTGCTTTGATTGCAGCTTTGACTGCCCACCGAGTGTCGCTAGGCGGCTCAATTGGTGTGATCAAGGGCCAGGAGAAGGAATTCATCGCTAGACAGAAGTAGGCTATTTGTAGTACGTAATTAATCGTGACCTGTGTTCCTAAGTGCCTGCGGCGCGTCCACCCCCATCGTCGACTGTTTTTTGCTTCTTTTTCCAAAAAAAGAAGACATCACCTCTGAACACTCCGCGCCGCACTGTGTTAACTAGGTAAAATCTTCCGACCCGATATCGACGTTCCACACACCAACACGATGAAGAACAAAGTGTAAGTCAAGTTATCACCGTTTCTCGTTACTAACCGTGTACCCGAATGCTTAGACTGGTATTTGGAGATGTGTCGACTAACATAGAGGGCTCGATTGCCAAAGCTAACGGCATCAACAAGAAGAATGGCCCATTCGGATGTCTGATCTTGCTTGGCTCACCATCTGCTTCAGCGACTATCCCAGAATGCGACATCCCAGTGTACTACTATTCAACAGATGATAGCCGACCAGGTGCAGTGGTGCCTAATTCACCAGTTACAACGAGCGGAGGACTTACGATTGGGTCTGCAGATGACGAATCGGAAGGTCCATCCAAGAAAGTGGACATCCTGATTACCAAGGAGTACCCAAGGGGAATTGACCCAGCTCTAGAAACAGCACAGTCGTCAGAAAAGATCAAGCAGGCTGTGATGTCGTGTCATCCTAGATACCATTTTGCTAGTAACGGTGGAGAATTCCATGAACGGGCGCCATTTAAATGGGACTCGCCTGGCGATTCTAAAACGGATGAAAAACGGTTCACCAGGTTCATCAACCTGGCCGAATACCAGGGAAAGTCAAAGTGGTTCTATGCATTCAACATTGACTCAGCGGGCGATCTAGAATGGCCCGCTGATGTAACCAAAAACCCTTTCAACAAGAAACGAAAGAAGGAAAAGCAGCCCAAACAGCAAAATCAAAAAGAGCAAAAGAGGGCCCCAGTGGTTACTCCTGATACATGTTTCTTCTGTCTTTCATGCCCACAACTTGACAAAAACCTGATTGTGTCCATTGCCGATGAAACATATGCGGCTTTGGCCAAGGGACCACTACCAACCCCTGATAACGACCTAAAATGCCCGGGCCATGTGCTTATCATTCCTGTATCTCATGTTCCTACTCTAAGCTCTTTACCACAACCATCTCAGGACAATGTCCGTTTAGAGATTCATAAATACCTTGCAGCATTGCGACAGACATATTCCGAGGCTGGTATGGAATTGGTTGCATTTGAAATTAGTAGATCAAGGGGTGTCCATTTTCACATTCAGGTCATGCCAGTGCCCAAGAACAAGTCTGATAAGCTAGAGGAGATATTTATGGAGTCTGCCCCAAATGCGGGCCTTACGCTCCACAAACGAAAGTTGGACGCCGATGAAACAGAATATTTCCAAGTTTTGTTACCTTCTAACGAGACGCTAATCGCGGAGATTCCTCGAGGTACTCGATTCGATTTGCAATTCGGTCGTAGGGCAATTGCAAAGGTCCTTAGTGTTGAGAACCGGGTAGACTGGAGAAAGTGTGCTCAGACGGCTGAAGAAGAGGCCAAAGATGCGGCTCAGTTCAAAGAATGCTTCAAACCGTTTGATTTCACTGTCTAGCTACCCCCTGGAGCAAAAAACAGTGCCTACGGCCAGACGTCCACCGCTTTTTGCTTCTTTTTCTGGAAAAAGAAGACATCACCCTAGGAGCACAAAGGTTTTATTATCTATATCCACTGTAAATCTACTTTAACGTCAAGCGCATCCGCTTCGTCTTCGAACTCACGCTTCAATCTACGCAGCTTCTTATCTAAGTTCTTAATCCGCGACCGTACTGTAGGCGCAACTGTTTGTACACTAGACTCACTAACTTGCATTACCAGCGTAAACCCCTTGGATGTCTCGTCTTTAATTTGCAACCGCAATGAATCTCCATGGACCATTCCGCCTGGGTATACCCCGCCAATGACATGCATCAAATGACCGCAATAGATTGCCCACCAGGCAAGCCTTCGAGGAGTCACGATTTCAATCAGTGAGTCCCTAAACGTGCGGTCTGGAAGCTCTCCTCCCCATCTCTGGCAAAGAGCCAACCCCAGCAATGCCCGGATTTCATGAGAAAGACCATGGGCACCGGAAACCACACCAGTAGACCCAATCGCCAGGGCCGCACTTGGCTGCAATTCTTTTGGATACGAAGAATGCACAAATGCGGTGTTGACTAGGGAATAAATCAGACGATCTCGGATAGCTGGAGGGGCAGACTTGGATACACCCTGTTTCAACACATCAACGTAGCTGTTAGCAAACATTGGTGCAT
This sequence comes from Blastobotrys proliferans, assembly GCA_003707485.3. NCBI lineage: Eukaryota > Fungi > Ascomycota > Dipodascomycetes > Dipodascales > Trichomonascaceae > Blastobotrys > Blastobotrys proliferans. The sequence continues at coordinate 132,944 of PPJI03000027.1, forward strand.
AGGGCCTTGTAGCCACAAACATGGGGTCCTGGGCTCGTATATCCAGCGGCAGCTCATGGAATAACGCACCTTCTCGAACCCCTCCTTGTGAGAAGAGCACTTTACGCACTTTTGGCAAAGCTTCTATCACTGCAGCGGTCAACAGAGCCACTGCAGGAAGCTGCAATGCTCGTCGTTCTGAGATTCGGAAGCTCTTCTTCGTAATCCTTGTCCTGTCGTCCAAAATATCAGTTACAAGTCTCTTCATGTCGTCTGATGGACACGAATATCCATTAATAATCGGCAAAGGATAAGTACCTGTTTCATGTCTCGCCAAAATACAGTTACCAATGGCTCGATATCCTCCTCCGCTCATGTACACCTTGTATCCGCCAGATTTCTCGGCCGCCTGTTTTAGTTCGTCTGGAATTTGAATAAGGTCAACAGCCTGGCTGAGTCGTTCTCTCATTTCTCTAAATACATCCTGGTCTGGCTCTCGTGCAAGTCTTCTTGTCAAAGCTGCTGCTCCGTAAGGCAACGAGATAGGACTAGGTGACATTTGGAACTTGCCGTCTTTGCACATAATCCAAGACAGTTGTGTACTTCCACCACCCAGATCCATAAACAGCCCTTGAACTTCGTAGAACGACGAGGCTACTCCGTAAGCCCCAGTTCTAGCTTCGTCTTCTTTGCTCAATAAATTAACTTTCCATCCAGTAACACTCTCGATTTTGTCCCTAAACTCTCGACTATTTTTGGCTTCCCGAGTAGCCTCGGTAGCAATAACGTGGATTCGGTGATCTGGTACTCTAAAATCTCTACAAATCAACTTGAATCTGATCAATGCCTGGCACACGTCTTCCATGGTTTGGGCATTGATATCTTGTTTGTCGTCCACAACGATTCCCGGAGCACCAGGCGATACAGCGGGTGTCGTAGCTGTGCTATACTGGTCCGGTGTGTCGTTATTGCTATTAGCTGTGCTAGCACTAGTTCCATGTTGCGCATCGAACAGTGATATCGCTGCACGATCCTGAAATAGACACGGAATAATTCGAGCTTGCGAAGGATCTAGAGATGAAATACTGAATCGGATACCATTGGAGCCTATGTCTACAATAGCCCGTAGATTGTCATTTTCCGTACTCATGTTTCCCAAAAAGCAGTGAGTGTAATGTAATGTAATGATGATAGGACGAAACCGTCCACTAAAACTATCGGGCACCGCACGATTAAGCGAAATTTGCTTGGTGTGATCGGTCCGTCGGAGCTTTTCGTCGCGCGCGGATCACCAAATCCGTTGCGACGGCAACGCTTTGACATTCGAGGACGTTTTATGTCCCTGAATCATCGTACGATTTTTGGTTCTTTTTCTGTAGTTCAGCCGTAAGACCCATGTGTATGGATGGATGGGGTATGTAGGTGAGTATGCATGTATGTATATCGTTCCAGGAAATTCTCCATCATCCCTATCCTGGAGCCGATGGCACCCTATTCGGCTTAGGTCGACTCAAGGTGCCACTCTACGAGTCTCGTATGTGACCCTGTTGCATGTGCATAAGCCAAGTAGCTAAAACCCCAAGAAAAAAATGTGGGATAATGGTATGGGGTTACTCACTGGCGGGGGTACCACAGAACCCCGGAATATTGTGAAATAAAAGTGACATCTCGTCCCTATTTTCAATAATCAATATAGCTAATCATGTTGCGATATCTTTTTGTAGCAGCGGTGTCTATTCTCTCTGTCGTTCTGCTGTTGAATGGGTGGTCGAATGGCCCTGAACCAGAACCTCAGCAACTCTTGACAGAACATGTATCTCCAACCCCACATGTGGCTGTAAACCCGTTGCCAGCACCTAGCTCTATCACCTGGAGTAGTGATAACAAAAAGCCAGTTGTGTTCAACAGACTATCCTTGCAGCTTTCGGGTGAAGATCGTCATAATGCAGTGGTCAGCAATGCATTCAAACGGTGCACTTCAACCATTTCCAAGTTGAAATGGAAGCCCAAAGCTACCGAGGCCCCATTCCGTCCCCTGCTTCGAGAAGAAGATCTTGATCGCGAGGCAAAGAATGAGGAGAATGAGGAGAACTCACGGGTCGAAGGTGATGTGTCCGTTGCACCTGAGTTGTCGAAATTCTGGTCTTGGTCATCAAGTTCTAGACTTCCTGTGACAATTGAAGTTGCAGACTCCAAGGCTGCGTTGCAGATGGGTGTTGATGAATCGTATTCTTTGAATGCCTCGCACTCAGGAATTCTGATAAAATCAGCTACTAATTGGGGTGCTCTGAACGCCCTCAAGACACTGCAACAAATTGTAATAACCAACGATGGCGGCAAGACCTCGCTGATAGAAAGACCTGTATATATCGAGGATAAGCCATTGTATACTCATCGAGGATTGCTACTTGATACTGCTAGACATTTTCTTCCAGTGAATGCAATTTTGCGCCAAATCGACGCTCTTGCTCTTACCAAAATGAACGTGTTTCATTGGCACATAACTGATGGACAATCATGGCCCCTGGCTTTAAAGAATAGTCCCGAAATGGCACAGGGTGCATATTCAGCCCAAGAGCTGTATACCCCACAAGATATTCGAGAAATTATCGAGTATGCATATGCGCGAGGCGTTCGAGTCATTCCTGAGTTGGATGTACCTGGTCATTCATTCCAAGGCTGGACTCAATTGGATCCTAGCCTGCTGAGTTGTGCTACTGGCAAGTTTTCCAACAGTGTCAACAATTATCAGCTGGATATTGTAAACGACAAGGTATACGAACAGCTAAAGACAGTTTATGATGAACTCTCTGACTTGTTTAAGGAGGATTTGTTTCACGTAGGAGCTGACGAACTGGACCACAATTGTTTCAAATTTTCCAAACGTATCAGAGAGTGGTTTGCAGAGGATCCATCACGAACTGATAACGACTTGCTAGAGTATTGGTTCGACAAGTCGCTTCCAATTTTCAACAACACCCAGACCCGACGATTGATGATGTGGGAGGATTCTGTCCTTTCTCACAAGGTCCATGCCGAAAACATTCCAAAGGATGTGATCATGCAGACCTGGAACTTTGCGGAAACCAATTCAATCAAGAAGCTGGTACAACTGGGTCATGACGTCGTTGTATCCTCTTCCGACCATTTGTATCTGGACTGTGGGTATGGCTTGTTCCTGACAGGGAAGGTAGCAGTATCTGCCTGTGATCCGTACAAATCTTGGCAAACCATGTACAGTTACAACTTCACATCTGGTTTAACCGAATCTGAAAAGAGCCAAATCTTGGGAGCGGAAGTAACCCTATTCGCAGAACAAGTGGATCAGACTGTTTTGGATCAGAAAATTTGGCCACGGTCTGCTGCATTGGCGGAATTGGTTTGGTCTGGTAATACAGATAAGAACGGCAAGTTCAGAGACATTGAAATGGGTCAACGGATCAATAATTTCAGAGAATACCTCGTAGCAAGTGGGATCAATGCTCCGCCGTTGCAACCTAAATACTGTATCGAGCACCCTCATGTATGTGACTATGGAAACTACTACACGCATGTCTAGATACCGGAAAGTAGAAGAAAAGTCGCCGAACCTGCCGGTTGCGGGGTGAGTATGGCGATCCCCTGAAACTCGGCTAAAATGGCCGGTAGATTCTATATGCGATAGTTTAAATAGTGCCTTGATCCCAACATTGTTATCAATAGTTTTCCAGAATTTTTTTAATGAAGCTTGATGTTGTTTGTATATCTCTGTTGGCCGCTGTAGTTTCGGCAGTCAAGGTGAACCCACTTCCGGCACCAAGATCAGTTTCGTGGGGTGACTCCGGTGAAATCGAGGTCGATGATTTGAAGTTAGTTGGTCACTCGAATCAATTGATTGAAGGTGCCTTTGAGCGGATGCTTGATACTCTGCACAAGTTGAAATATACTCCTCAGGCTATCGAAGAACCATTCCAGCCAATTTTGAGACCTGGCGAAACGGTAGACAATAGTACTCTTCAAAAGCGATCAAATCACTACGGCAATGCGGACCATGTTCGAGTGAATGTAGACGATTTGAATGCTGATTTGCAAATGGGCGTTGACGAATCGTATACCTTAAACGTTACAGAAAAGGGGATTTTGATTGATGCAGCAACAACATGGGGTGCCCTGCATGCATTTAGTACCTTACAGCAGCTGGTTATCTATGATGATCACAGTGGGCTCATCATTGAACAGCCAGTTTCCATTGCTGATGAACCATTGTACAGTCATCGAGGTGTCATGGTGGATAGTGCAAGAAATTTTTTGGATGTTCCATCTATTTTGCGTCAAGTGGACGCATTGAGCTTGAGCAAGATGAATGTGCTCCATTGGCATTTTTCAGACTCGCAATCCTGGCCAATTCAACTAGAATCGGTTCCAGAAATGATAAAGGGGGCATTCTCACCTCGAGAAATTTACACCAAGCGTGATGTTGCCCATATTGTTAATTATGCCAGAGAGCGAGGTGTCCGAGTTATCCCAGAAGTAGATTCACCAGGACATTCCTACAAGGGATGGAATGAGGTTGATCCCGAACTGTTAGCCTGTGCTACTTCCAAGTATTCCAACAATATCAACCATTATCAGCTGGATATCATGAATGACAAGGTCTATGATTATGTTGAAAAGGTACACGACGAATTAAGCGACATGTTCCCTGATAACGTATTCCATATCGGGGCTGATGAGCTCGAAAAGGGCTGTTTCAATTACTCGACCAAGATACAAGAGTGGTTTAAAGAAGACCCGTCTAGAACAGACAATGACTTGTTGGACCAATGGTTTGAAAAGTCATTGCCAATCTTCACCAAAAAGAAGGATCGACGGCTTATGGTTTGGTCCGATGCAGTGTTGAGTCCAGATGTCAAGGCCAACAATGTACCTAAAGATGTCATTCTGCAATGCTGGAAGGACGATAACACGTCTATTCCAACTGCCATTGACATGGGCTACGATGTTATTGCATCACAGTCCAATTTTGTCTATTTGGATTGTGGATATGGGCTCTTTTTGACTGGCAAAGACGCCACTTCATGGTGTGACCCTTACAAGTCATGGCAGACCATCTATAACTACAATTTCACCGAAGGGCTCACTGCTGAACAGGCCAGGAAGGTGCTTGGTGCCGAAGCGGCTCTGTTTGGCGAACAAGTCGACTCTACTGTTCTCGACCAGAAGATCTGGCCACGAACTGCCGCACTAGCCGAGCTTACTTGGTCAGGCAACAAACATCCAGATGGCACTTTCCGAATTGTTGATATGGGACAGAGAATCAACAATTTCAGAGAATACCTGGTTGCCAACGGCATCAGCGCTCCTCCATTGATGCCCAAGTATTGTGTACAGAACGCCCATGATTGCGATTACGATGTTTACTTGTCACATAATTAGCTAATTCTACTGTTATCTTTCTTTACCCCATTGATTGCACTTTTTTTGCTTCTTTTTTAAAAAACAAGAACATCACCGGGAGGATTATGTCTTCTTTTTCCAGAAAAAGAAGCAAAAAGCGGTCGACGCTGGGGTGATATCACAGAGTCAATTGCATTAAATTAAATAAAATCCTACTACTGCGGGTCTCATTATTTATTAAAAAGAGCACCGACGTTGTCAAGCTTGTGCTCCTCGTCACTACCGCTAGCCGAACTTCTGCCTAGCTTGTACTTCTCGTCATTTTTGATGTAATAAGTACTTAGAATAAACGACGCGCCAAGGAATTCCATGGTGGTCTGCAAAACGTATTCACAAACGAGGAACCGTGGAGCCATTCCCCCAGTTCCACCGCCAGTAGAAATGTAATTATCCAATGAGAAATAGTTGATTTCTGAAATGAAAACTGAAAGAAGCCCGTAGATACCTCTTACCAAGAGGGGGGCCCAACCACATAGCACACCGACAACAACGTAGCTTTTCACTCCACGCTTGAAGTACAAGTAAAACCCGACAAGTCCTACAAATACGTTCTGAAGCAAGAATAGAGCTTGTCCTACACCTCTCAGGATTTTACATTGGTTAAGGAGATCTTTGTATTGAGATGCTTCGTCTGGTGCAACACCAGCCATTTTTGAACCACCGACAATGATCAAGATGTTGGCAGGGATTAAAACCCAATGATATATACTAGCAGGTGAAGTGAGTTTAACAATTCGTCTTTTTAACGGGTTACCTCCTGATTTTTCATCGAGCTGTCGAGCGGTAGGTCTAAACTGAGAATAACCAAGCTGTTTGACTTCGGCGCGGCATAAAAACAACAACGATACCAACAGCAAACAGAAATAACTTTCATTTCCCAGAATGAGGTAGGCAATCAACCAGCTAATCCCTGCATCAGAATCACCTCCAATACCCGTGATACTGACCCCAATGCCTGAGATTTGTGCACCTACTCGGATTAATCCAAAGGCCAACAAGAAGGTATATGGAGTTTTGATTCCTTTTCGATACACAACGAAAGCAGCAAAGGCGCTATAAATAGAGTATAAACACAGGTAAACTGCAGCTGCAGCACCTGAATTGACATCTTTAAAGCCCATTTCTTAGTATAATAGTATAATGCGCCACCAACAATGGTAGAAAGATAGCAAGATAGAAAGAGAAGATTCCAAAAAGGGGAAATGAATGGCTTAAGTACTTCCAAACGTCGAATTGTCTCGGGGCCCACATCTTGTTGGTTATTACGCCGCTGTTTTTGTTGTTTTTGTACTGCATTGTGCACACACACACACACACACACACACACACACACACACACACAGCCTAACTGCCCCTTTGCGGCCAGAACCACCATGCCACAGGGTCATGTAAGACATCATTCATAACGCTCATTATCAATATTGTAATAACTACAAAATCCATGAGTACATCCCAACAAACTCATCATCTTGATCTGAACACGCCAAGCCATTGACAGACGATTACCATCTAGCAAGGGATGTGGCTAATTGCATTCTGATAAAAGAGCGGCTGTCACGCCAAGAGATGTAGCGATATGGTTATTTATTTCGGAGCCCGGCACACGCAGCCACTATGAGTCAGCGTATTAGCAAAATGAAAAATTTTGTTTTGGCATGCAGTAGCATATGCGTTCAGCCGCTAGATCGGTCTAGGTACCTGTTGTTTATTACTCACATAAGTTGTTAGTGTCTCACAATCAAAAACTTTTCTGTTTTCGGGTCTCCCGAGATTGAAGCGACGTAGGCAGTGTTTTTGCTTCCTTTTTTTAAAAAAGAAGAACGTCAAAACTATCTTGTACATCACGTGTCTTGGGGGTTGGTGTTGTTATTCTCTCTGTATTTCTCGCTCAAGGAATTGAGCTCCTTCTCGGAGTCGTGGTTGTCATTCAGCTCGCCGTACTGGTTGTTGTTCTTGTAGAAGTACGAGATCAGGAGAAATACTGCGCCGATTGCCTCCATGGTGACACCAAGAACATACTCCAGCGCCACAAAAGTGGTGGTCATTTGAAAGTAGTTTTGTAGCTTAAAATAGTCAATGCTGCTGATACAGGGGTTGACCAGCCCGTAGAGCCCTCTGATGAACAAGAATGGAAACGACGCCAACACGGCCTTGATCTTGAACGTAAAGACCCCTCTTCTGTAAATCATCCACAGCGCTACCAGCCCAACCACTCCGTTCTGAATCAGGAATATCACCTGCCCTACAATCCGCAGCACTTGGCTGGTCAGGTATTCTGAACTGTCTATCTCATTCTGGTCCCCTGCAATCAGCGAGCCGCCGGCAATCACCAACGCATTCGCAGGGATCAGTATCAGGTGGTATATCACGATGAACGTGGGCAATATGATGCTTGTCTTTGACTTGCCGGTCTCTGCTGCAATCTGATTGATTTGGCGTTTTGTAAGCATTAGCTTCGACTCCCCGTGCACCTCCATCTCTGCTTCGATCATGATGGTCAATGCTACTAGCAATTCAACAAAATACGACTCTGTGACCAAAATGGTATACGCAGTCACCCAATTCGCATTGCTGTAGTGGTCCCCGAGCCCAATCACACTGTACACCAAAGCGCATATCTGTCCTGCAATTCTGATTACACCGAAGAAGAACAGCATGCCGTAGTTGGACCCGAATCCCAACCGCCTGCTAGGAATAACAGCCACCAGGGTGTAAAACGTGTAAAAAACCACGAAGATAGTCGATGCTACACCCGTTCGCGAGTCTATAAAAGCCATCCTTTTTTTTTTTCAGAGCTTATCTGTCGATAATAAGGTGGACTCTCCTCGCAGTTAAATAGTGTCGTCTCGGCGTTCCGAAAATTGTGCGGCTGACACCGCTACACCGCTACACCGCTTGGATTGGCTTCGGCATGAGTCACTGTCCCGCGGTTCCTTCTTTTTGAAAAAAGAAGACAGTTTTCCTCCCTGTGGTGTTCTTCTTTTTTAAAAAAGAAGCAAAAACAGTGGACGATGGCCAATGGCACCGCTTTTTGCTTCTTTTTCTGGAATTCCAAAGTGTTCTTCTTTTTTAAGAAAGAAGCAAAAACAGTAGCCCTTGCCCGAGTGGTGAAGGTACGCCGCGTGCGGCTGGGCTGGGCTTGGCGTCGATGAGAGATTCATTATATTCAATTATTACTTACTATTAGTTATTAATTATTAGGAGACACTACGTTTTGTTGCTGTTCTTGTTGTACGGAATGGACTGCTGGAGATTTCTCTTCATCGTCCGAGTTATTAGATCCTGGTTTCTTGGACCACGGCTCACTGCCCTTGTATTTATGGTTGTTCTTGAAGTAGTAAGTAGAAAGTAGCAGGCAACTTGCAATGAATTCTGTAGTGGTTGCTAGTACATACTCACAGGCAACAAACTTTGACGTTAGACCGTTCTCGGTGTAAATTCTAAGATCAAAGTAGTTGATGGAGTCAATGAAAACAGACAGTAAACCAAAAAGACCCCGAGCAAACAAAAAGATCCAAGCCATCATGACTGCATACAGCTTGAAGTCTCGGACATCCCTCTTAAATCGCAGGTACAGAGCTACTGCGCCAACTACCACGTTCAAAGCCAAAAATACTGCTTGACCGGTTCCTCGAAGTGCTTTACTAGTTGTAATCTTGTCCTGGAATTTATCACGTTCGGTTGGGTCAACACCAGTAAGCATTGAACCACCGCTAATAATCAAAGCATTGGCTGGAATCAAAATCCAATGATAAATCGCGGCAGGTGAAGTCAATCGAATATTTCTTGCCTTTCGACTGTCGCCACCGGACCTTTCTTTAACCTGTTCAGGAGTAGGTTTAAATTGTGAATAACCATATTTATCCACTTCTGCTACAAACAAAAAGTACAGTGCAGTAATCAACAGGGTGAAATAACCTTCAGCCCCTAGGATAAGGTAGGCTACAAGCCAATTTACACCTTCGTACCCTAGAATAGAAAACCCAACCGATGATATTTGAGCTCCAACTCGAATCAGTCCAAAGAAAAACAGAAAGAAATACACCGATTTCCAGCCTTTTCTAACGACTGCAAAGGTCGAGAAGAGTGTGAAAAGTACATATAACGCTAAAAAGGTGGTTGCTGCTGCTCCTGATTTTGTATCGTGGAAGCCCATTATTCTTGTTGTTGATTTTAGTCAATTCAACTAAAAAAGCCCCCTTATATATACACAAAAGACAACTGAGCCACTGGTTGTTTTTTGTTCCGTTCAGGTGGGGACAGTCGTTGTGTTCAGATGAAAAGTTAAGCATTTCATGACTCGCTCAGCCTTGTACTTTATAGTCATGATCTGTCTCGGGTCAAGTGCCGGAATGATGGACCTGACCTCACAGTGCGTGCCTTGTGGGTCGCTATAGTGTCGCTCGCTCGTGCGACGCGGCTAACATGATGAAAACAAATACACAAAAGGGGGCAGTTACCAGTAGCGTGGACATTGACATTGTAGGGCTGTAGCCGTGTAGCAATAGAAATCTTGAGTTATACGGCTGGCTGGCTCGCTGGCTGAGCAAAGAAAAAGAGAGAATTTCATGCATATCTATTGAATCGGATATCTAATTAAACTTTACTATAATCAAGAGGTGGACTTTGCCAGGAATGATCCAGCCACTGACCAAACTGTTCACGAACACTATCGAACAATGAATCATACTTATGAACTGCTTGCTCATTGACTGAACCGTCACTATTCAACATTTCATCCCTTATTTTCAACAGGTGATCCAGCTCGTTGACGAACGAAATGCCATTAATTATGAATCCACCACCATTTCGATCAGCGAGCATGTTCCATTTGCCAATTACAAACTTCAATGCAAGGTCAGGTAGCGATTCATTGTGTGTTTCGCAGTACCGCGCAGCTTTCAATGCGGCTTCTCTAAGCCCAGGTGGAGCAGGATGAAAGTCCGCAGCAGGTTTACCTGATAACAAGCCCATGTTCAATGGGCTGGACGTTATAATACATTCAACCCCTTGTGATCTCCAGTCGTCGATATATTGCGTTACCACGGTATTCTGGATAGTAAAGTGTGCATAAGTCTGAATCACTTGAGGGCATTGATCATAACGAGATTTAATTTGGCGCAGCGCATCACTCAGCACTGCCGGTGGGTACCCACTAATACCTACATTGTGTACTATTCCTTGCCTTTGTAACTCAAACAACACACCGACCGCTTCCAATAGTTGCTCAGTTGTGACGAATTCGATATCGTGGCAGTACACTAGATCCAGGTAGTCGGTTTGGAATCGGTCCAGCGATCGATAGACGGATTTTTTGATCCAGTCACCAGAGTAGTCGAAGTCGTTCAGCTTGATTCGACCGGCCTTGGTGCAGATGGTGATATCCTCTCGCTTGTACTTGTTTTTGATATTTGGGTGATTCAACGTCTTGCCAATCAATTCTTCGCTTGGGCCGTAATACGGAGAAGTGTCGATGGTGTTGATTCCGTTGGCAAGCGCCTTTTCCATGATTTCTAGAATTGGCAACGCAAACGGGTCGTCATTCATCTGGGTATTGAAGGTACCACCTCCGATGATGACCTTTGACAACTTTTCAGCGATCTTGCTCATGGTTTGCACGGTGTCTAGGTGATTCTATGCTGAGGGATGAATTTTTTCTGGCATGGTATTGTGCGACCGGTGAGAATGTCGGCCCCACTCATCCGTGACATGACGATGTGGGGGAAACATCTTCTTTTTTAAAATGAAGCAATTGATCACATATCACATATCGACCCCCTACTGTCGACTGTTTTTGCTTCTTTTTAAAAAAGAAGAACGTCACGCCTACCAGTGTCTTCTTTATTTTAAAAAAAAGTCGACGTGCCGAGGGCGACGACCCATTGTCCTCCTTATCACAACTGAGAGGTCGAGAGGGGTTCGGTCCTCGACTAGCCGAATCACAGATGTTCAATCCTACTTCTACTTTTGTAATTTAACCCTCTAGATGTCTTACCCATAAAACGCAACCAGTTAGTCATTTTAATGGGCATGCTAAGACTATTGTTCCGCAATATAGCGTCATGTGTACTATATGATATTACCTGCTACTTGGCGTTGGTTGCATCCATGTTTTGCGATTACAATAGTGAAAAAAAAAAAACGTTCAAAGCACCCACTTCATCTCGGATAACCATATCCAGATCTTCATCATAGCCCGTTGTCCAGATGGCTACCAATAGACTGCTTTAATTGAATGAGCGACATGCTACATACTTATTATGGTAACAAGCGGTTTTTAAATACCCCGCTTTGACTTCGAAATGCTGAAAGTGAGAGAGGTTTGTGCATTGCATCGTGGGGGTACCTTAGCTCACGGCTGATGCTCGGATCCCGTCATCAGAACAGCTCATTAGTTGATAAAAAGTGCGGCGCATCCCACCCGTTGCTGCTGGGTCGCCGTTTTCACCGAAACATTAGCAACTACTGCCGCTCCACCGTTTCTCCCAGTGCCAGTGCCAGTGCCAGCGACCAGCCAGCAGCGGTTTGTCCCAATATGGATCCCTAAACTGGATTCCAGATCCACGAGGGATGGTGCCCCACAATCTGCAGACAATTGCAACAGAATTGAAATCCTGGGCATTATGACTAGGACTTGAATTCGTTTTTATCAATCCCCGCACTGCAATCACTTCAAAAACATGGGCAGCTGTAAGAATGTTTGCGAGAAAAAAAGAGGGGAAACTGTTTAAAGTATAAAAACGCCCTACGCTGCCCAGCAATTTTTTTTTCCAACAACTCCATCCTTCAATGAAGAAAAGAAATTGGAAAGTATATGCTTATGGTCTTGCGCCCACATTGGGTGGGTTCAGTTTCGGTTATGATACCGGTTCAATTAGTGGTATTTTGACCATGTCGGCATTTAATGAGTTCTTCCACCACCCAAGTGATTCCTTAGAAGGTGGTATCACAGGTTCGATCCAAGCTGGTGCAATTGTTGGCTCGTTATTGACGGGTTGGTTGTTTGCAGATAGATTTGGACGAAGATATACATTAATGGGTGGTTCCTCAGTGTTCACTTTAGGTGTTTTGCTATGCTGTGTTAGTAACAACATCTATTGCCTAGTGGCTGGACGTGTGATTAATGGGTTAGGATTGGGTGCCGTGGCGTTTGCATGCCCTCTATACCTTAGTGAAAGTATGCCAAAGGAAATTAGAGGTCGTTGTGTGTCGTTACAGCAATGTAGTATCAATCTGGGTATTCTATGTTCGTTCCTGATTCAATATGGTACATCGTTTATGAATGGAAACGTTAGTTGGCGACTTCCATTTGGATTACAGATGATTTCAACCGTTAGTCTTTCAATCGTCATGTTCTTCATGCCTGAGTCGCCTCGTTGGTTGATATCCAAGAAACGATATGACGAAGCGCTGACGGCTCTTGCCCGAGTGCATTCCGATGGTGATAGGAATGATCCTTATATCCTAGCGGAATACGAAGAAATCAAGACTACCCTTGATTTGGAATATCAGACTAAGCAACCTTCATATCTTCAACTGTTGTTCTCAAAAGAGCACGGTCGAAGAACATGGCTGGGTATCGGCGTTCAGTTCTGGCAACAAGCAGTCGGTATCAACTCGTGTCTATACTTTGCACCATTCCTGTTTCAACAGGCAGGTGTTGGTTCAACCGAGGCGTCTCTACTTTCTAATGTTATCAATGGTGTGATTCTTAATGTGACGACGATTCCAAATATGCTTTACTTGGATAAATGGGGAAGGCGAAGATTGCTGTACTTTGGCGCTGTAGGTATGGGTATTTGCATGTTGCTTGTTGGTGTGTTGATGAAGACACTAGGGAAGCCACATGTCAATCCAGAGACTGACAAGACTGAATTCAGCTTTGATCACAATCCAGAGGCAGGAAAGGCTGTAATCGCCTTCTTGTTTATCTATATTGCAGTATTCGGTTTGACCACATCAACTCAAGCCTGGGTTGTACCTGCCGAATTGTTTACCATGTCTTCACGAGCAAGAGCCTCTTCAATGACCACTGCCACTAACTGGAGTGTCAATTTGATCTTTGCACTGTGTTTGCCAACTGCCTTGAACAGAATCTCCTGGAGAGTGTACATCATGTTTGCAGCGATTTGCTTTGTCTGTGCGGTAGTGCTGTTCCTGTTCCATCCAGAGACCGCAAACAGATCTCTGGAAGAAATGGACTATCTGTTCAAGGAAAAGACTATCTGGGTGTTCAAAGATTCTAGTTTGACTTCTGTTCACCCTAAAATTGACTTGTTTACAGAAAAGTTCCACGAAATCGAACATGAACAACAGCTGAAGCGAGAAGGTGTGATACCAACCGCTTCAGCCGAGCACACCGAGGAAGTATAGTTTGATATCTATAATTGTTTCTTTAGACTCTAATGAATTTCACGCTACCGTATCCTCCCCCAGCGTCGACCGCTTTTTGCTTCTTTTTCTGGAAAAAGAAGACATTACCCTAGAGTGACTTTCTTCTTTTTTAAAAAAGAAGCAAAAACAGTGCCTGCGGCGCAAAAGCATGGACCGGTGATTATCGCGATATCTCCGACGCTTAGTAAGGACCTTGAAATAATTTACCATTTCGACATCTACAACGACATGGTAGACGGTTCTCACAAGTCTCCGCTGGACATCCCAGAGCTCTTCAGCAAGATACTGGATCATGTGAGGGACGATGCGACCACTATGATCAATATCGCGTGCGTGAAGCAGCTGTGGTTTGAGTGTGTGGTGGACATTCTGTGGAAGAGAACCACCTTTTTCAGGCTGTTCAACGTTCGACCTGATCGCCGTAAACTGTATACCCCCTCGGTGACCCAGCTGATTGTGAACTGGGACCACAAGAGAGATACCGGCATAGGCACTGCGGACTTTCATGGCTGTAAATTTGACAAGCTTGTGCAGCTAACGTTGTCGTTGGATAAGATCGTGCTTGAGAAGGAAGCGAGGATTGGGTTCAAGTTTTTGGAACCATTTCTTACACCTACCTTGACGCGGTTGATTTTCTACAACTGTTACACACGTGCTAATGATGACATCACTAAAATGGTGATTGATCGTTGTGAGCAGCTAAAGTTTGTGCTGTTACCATACAACTATGCCGAGTTCGAGATCATCAAGGAGCTGGTCAAGCTCCCGCATTTGCAATCAATGCTGTGTAAGATGGATCCGGGTGCCATACCTGCGGACAATTTCAAGATTGAATATGGCAATCTGTCTAAGCTTCAGATAAAAGGTACTGCGTCTCAGATTGAATCGTTCTTGTCACCCAAACTCACACACCTGGACTTGCTGCTCACTGGGGGCAATATTCTTCCAGAAGTGACCAGGTTGTGCACTGGCCTGGAGCATTTCAGGCTGTCTGGGGGCGATAGACCTCCTACGAGCACAGAGATTGTGGAGTTTTCCAAAGCAAACTCTAATCTACAAAGTTTATATCTGAGCGACTACCAAATTCCCAGCGACGACTGGGCCATTTGTGAGTGGTTCAGAGCTGTTATGCGAAACTTTCCTATATTGAAAGAGCTGACAATGGGAGGCAATATCCGAGCTTCTGGGCTACCACCCGAGGTGTACTCGATATTGAGCCATTGCTGTCCTTTGCTGGAGTTCCTGGATCTGAAGCTGGGGAGCTTTGGGCCGATGCATTTGAAGGAACTGCCGGCTGATATGACGTTCAGCAACCTCAAGGTGCTGCGATCGCTGCCCACTGTGCCTTGTGAGGAGTTCAACGGCAGCTGCTACTACCCAGAGTACACTCACTGTTTCCCGAACCTGGAGGTGTTTGAGAACAACAATTGCAGTTGCCCGTCGTGCCACAGATTCAGCTCCATCCGGGACGCCACGGAGTCCAGTGTGTTCTGTCTGTCGGCGATGATGATGGCGGCCACGATCTAGTACGTTAAGCCCCTGGCTACTGTTTTTGCTTCTTTTTTTAAAAAAGAAGAACACTACCGGCAGGGCTATGTCTTCTTTTTTAAAAATAAGGACATTACCCTAGAGTAGACGGTGGGGAGGTGTAGAATTAGATTATGTAATTACGGAGAGCTAGAACCTGACTTTTCTGAGATTGAACATTGGATATGCTGCTTCAATGTTCTGGCCGTTGACCTCCTTGGGATCTGGCCCTTTGTTTTCGTTTCTAAAGTAATAAGTACACAGGATGAATGTCGAACAAAACAATTCCATGGTAGTTCCAAGGACATATTCTGAGATTAGCACAGTCATCGAGACATCGCCGCTCGAGTAGTTGTCTGCTACATTGAAATAGTTGAAAGAAGGTAGATAACAGGCCAGGATTGCATACACACCCCGAACACATAGCCATGGCCATGCACAAAGCACGCCAATTGCCATAAAGCTTTTCACCTTCCTCTTGTGAATCAAGTGCAGGGCAATGAAAAATATCCCAAGATTGACAACCATGAACATGATCGAGCCCACTTTTCTCAGAATAGTAGCAGTGTTGATAGTCCCTAGATTATCCGCGTAATTGCTTGGATCAATCTGGGCCACCAGTACAGCACCGACAATTGACATGATATTTGCTGGTATCAGTATTAGATGGAGCAACCCTGAAGGTGATGTGAACATAACAATTCGTTTCATGCCTGGGTTTCCGAGTGACCTTTCGTTGACCTGGTGTTTCGTAGGTTGGTATACCGAATACCCGTACATTAGGACTTCGGCATGAAACAAGAAGTAGATGGAAGTCAAAATCAAAAAGAAATAACCTTGGTTTGTCAAGATCAAGAAGGAAATTAACCAATTGACCCCTGACGATTCTAACAATCCAGTACACGAGAACCCAATACCACACACCTGTGCACCTATTCGAATGATACCGAAGACTAGCAAGAATGTATAAATATTCTTCAAGCCCTTTCTCATCACCGGTACAACTGCAAAGCCTACGTATACAACATATATACACAAGAAGATGATTGCCGCAACAAGCGTACCAGTATCCTTGATGCCCATGTTGGTAATTGTATGATATATGTTTAGCAAAGTCGAGGTCTATCAACTCTATTTATACATGTAATCAAACTTTCGGTGTCCCGAGAACTTTTTCATACCTGAACCATGGGGTCCACATTTAGTCGAACCAGCCGCTTGTGTCATGCTCGAACTCCGCCATTTGGTCTTATTGATGAAATTTGTGTAATTGAGTAAATCCCGCAACCTTCTTTGCTTCATATACGACAAAAAGACTGAATTTCTACTGGTATTACACGATGCTACTAACGGGATACTAGCGACACCTTCATAGGGTACGAACAAGGTCAATATTCCTGCAAACGACAAAGAGATGATGAGAGCGATGCCTGATTTCTTGGCTAGTGAGGCTGCACAAATGTGATGAGGAACGGGGTTCTATCCTGGTCAACTTTTTCGGTAGGCCGAAAAACAAATCAGCCGCACCGGCATTCCGCGGGCCCTCCGCTGTTTGAGGGCGGAGCACCTTTTTTAGCTCTTTACATTCGAACCGAAGAAGATTCTGATGACTCCTACCTAGTACCCAAAGCAGTACAGCCTAGCTCTGTGTTTTCCATTACGACAGCTATCTCGCATCGCCGCAGGCACAATCGCGCTTCCGACTTGACCGTTTATCGTCGGATCCGACGACCGTTGGCGAACGGGTAGATCTTGTTCCGGTCAAACCCGACCTTCGCAGGCTCGAATCAGATTGCTAAAAAACTGAAATTTGATTTTCTGTGGAAGTCTGCAGAAGCACATACACTTTTCTTAATCCAATACAAGATGATGCGATCAACTGTTCTACGACAAATTGCCCGACGAGCTGCTACTCGATCAGCTCCATCTGTTCGACAGTCAGTGCGATTCAACTCCACCAATGCTGGCAAAAAGGCAGCAGGTGGTGGCAGCGATATGACTTATGCCATTGGTTCAGGTTTGTTCACTGTCGTTGGTGCTTATGTTATCAGCAGTGCTCATACCTCCAGCAAGAGTCATGGCCATCATGGTCATGATGACCACAAGAAGGCTGAAGAAAAGGTTGTTGAAGTTGTCGAAGAAGCCAAGGAAGTTGTCGCCGATAAGGTTGAAGAGGTAAAGGAAGCTGTTGCACCAAAGGAAGAAACCCCAGCGCCAGAGGAATCCAAGGAAGAGGCTCCAGCTCCAGAGGAATCCAAGGAGGAAACTGCAGCACTAGAAGAATCCAAGGAGGAAACCAAGGAAGAAACCCCAGCTCCAGCTGCTGCTGAAGAAACCAAACAAGAAGAAGCTCCAGCTCCAGTTGCTGAAGTTTCTGAAGAAAAGAAGGAAGAAGTTGCTCCAGTTGCTGAAGAAACCAAGGAGGTTGCTGCAGAAACCGAGCAGACTGAAACCAAACAGGAATCTCAACCAGAGCCAGCACAAGAAGAAGTCAAGGAACAGGGACAATTGGCCAACTAGACATTACGCATGTATTTAGATGTATATATCTGTACAAAAATAAATAATTAATCATCAAACAGCATTTTGATATCATCCAGACGTTGGGCTCGTTGCTCTTCTTCGCTCATGCCTAAGGTGGTAGCAAGGAACTTTTTACGGTCTTGGATTCTGAGAATTCGCTCTTCGACACTTCCTTCGATAATAAAACGCACAATTTGGACTTCAGACAATTGGCCCATCCGGTGGATACGATCTATGGCTTGTGCCTCTATAGCATAGCTCCACCAAGGATCCATCATATATGCCCGGTTAGCTTCGACAAGATTAAGCCCTACACCGCCTGCCTTTAGAGAAATCAGCAAAACGACATTCTTGGTACCATTTTTGAATTCCTGCAACACCAGAGTCCGTTTCCTCTCTGTCAAGGTGCCATCAAATCGCAAGCAATTGAATCCTTCTCGTTCCAATTCTCTTTGAATCAAGGTCAAGTACGAGGTAAACTGCGAAAACACAACTGTCCGTAACGGCGATTTAGTTTGTCGTTCAGGGTTTTTATACAATTGATGCAGTTGGTTAATAAGCTCTTTCACTTTGGAAGACTGACCCCGGTTGTGATAACGCTGCAGCATGATACGGCCATCAGCTCGCCGCTTGACTTGATAGAGCTTATCTGCAGAGATATTTTCACGACACGTCGCACATCTTGGGGTCCTGCCTTTATTCTTTTCGTATGCAATTTGCTGAATTAGACAATCCAAACATGCCATGTGCCAGCATTCCGTAATTGCCTGCTGATCTTCATCAATTGGTTCCAAACACAGAGGACAATTTTCTTTACTGCCTTGAACAATAGACTTGACAACTTCTGAACCAAACATGGTTACGTCCTTTGCATGATCTTCCTGCAGCTCAAACTTGGTCATAATATCTCGCAGGTCCTGATCAGCCAGATCCAACACTGAGCTCTCACTCGCTTCAGTTGATATGTTTTCCAAGTCGTCATTGTCAGCAGAAGTGTATTCGCCCATGACCAATGAAGGATGGCAACACACTTGTCTCAAACGCAAAATCTGTTTCAGCAAATTTGTGTACGATCTCATGAGATCGCCAGAATCTAGCTTTGACTTGAAAGAATCCCGCACTCGGGTAAAAATATGCCTATACAAGGTTTGCTCATCTGTAGTGAATTTAATTCTTTGAATAGTCACAGTCTTGGGCGGCAGTTGAACCAGCGGGGTACCATCTGGCTGCTTCATGTCTTTTGTGCGCCTCAAAACCAGAGGCTCCATGATGCTCTGAACAACATGCATGGCCTGAACAAAGCCCTTGTTTTCAAAAGGTGACGACACGAATGCCTTCCAGAATGGATAATTGTTCCAGGGTTCCACCCCCAGGAACTTTACAATGCTATACAAGTCATCCAGTCTGTTTACTATTGGAGTGCCCGTTAGCACCCATCGACGAGTAGACCGAAGGTCAAATGCAGCTTTAGCAGTGCGGGTGTTTCTGTTTCTTATGATGTGCCCCTCATCTAAAACAACCCGCAAAAACTTGACCCCAAAAAGGCCAAACCGTTGTAAATCGTGCCGATCTTGCCATGAATCTGGATTTGATTTTTTGAATTCCACCACATTGCTGTGTTCCGAAAGCAAAGTCCCATATGATGTTATTACCACATTAGGAACTGTAGACTCATTTCCATTGCATAAGAGCGTTTTAAGGTCCAGTCCATGTGCTACCTTGCCGTAGTACACAAGGGCACGCATGGTCCCTTTTTTGGATGCCACATTGACTTCAGATTCCCATTGCGACAGCAGCGACATGGGTGCCACTACTAGCGTCGTATGTTTTGCAAAATCCGTTCTCTGGGAGTCGGGATCGTCATTTTGGTTATATTTGTTAGAGTGAATCAATGCCAGTGTTGAGATTGTCTTGCCCAATCCCATTTCATCAGCCAAAACCCCACCCAAAGTAGACTTCTTCTGTCTGGGGAAATTCAGTGACAATTCACCAGCATAAAGGTTAATATAGAACGAGTGATGGGTGTCGATTTCCTTTTCTCCTTCTGTTTCCAAGTGACCCATCTGAGAAGGCCATTTAACTTCGGTCCATAACGGATGCATTGGCTCTTGGGTGTGGTCTCCGTCTTCCTCGTCTTGTTCACTCTCATGCGTTTCTTTTTGGATCATCCACGATAAACCTTTCTTTTGATACGGTCGAAGATCTAATGCAAACGTACTGGCAGGACTCTGCTCATGTAGGTTAGTATCAGGAGGACTGCTCCTTTTGTATAGAGCATCCAATTGATTCTGATCTAGTTCTTTTTGTTCGGTATTCGTAGCCTCTGGAGGCATTTGAGTACCCATTTTTTCTGCAGCAGAGATCATATCGCTTGCACCTGCTACGTCTTCTTCTTTGACCCCCGTATCAACGTTTAGTTTGTTGAATAACCGAACCAGAGCATTCTGTTTCACTCTTAGCATTGCATCTTCAGCCGTTTCTTCATCTTTTGGGTGTTGTTTCTGTTGCTTTGGGCCACCAAGAGAAGGCGGCAAAGTATGCGGATCACTGTAAAAAGCAGACTTGTTCAAATAGCAATCCAATTGAACACTGATCGTGCTTCCTAGTCTGATGTTTGATTCCTCCAGGATGCATGTTGCACTGAACTGACAAACTCCGCAGTCTAGCAACGCAGAAGCAAACTTGGCATCTCCCTCAGACATGCGAGCAATTGCTTCACCAGACTTTTTGTACAGTCGTACCTTTGTCTCTTCGCCAACCTTAAGTTGTCGAGTTGTTTTTAATCTGAGACTAGGGTCGCTTCTATCACGTTTTACATCCAGCTTTTCGTTGTATTCTAGCTTAATATTACTTCTAGTGGCCCAGATCTGAGCCTGGAAACTGCCAATAAACCGCCGGGTCCACTGTTTATACAGACCAGTGGAGCCCGGCTGTTCAATCACAATCATGTCCTCATCGTCGTCATCATCGACATCTTTGATCTCCTCAATGGCGGGAGCAGCAGAGTTTGTTTGTTTGTTGATGTCGTTGCCATGGTCATCTTTGGCTGCTTGATCTACAACAACAATCGCATCGTCACCACCACTGCTTGTGTCCAGGATGGCATTGATTGCCACTTCTACATTCTGCTTTGTCTCTGCCCGTAGCTTTTCAATCGTACGGTCGTCGACTTCACCCACGATCGCCTCGACGTTTTCGCGAAACTGGTCTTTCTTTTTGAAGTATTTCACCCGCTTGACGTCCCCTCCGTCTCTATAGTGATCCTTCCAGTCCATGTTCTAGAGAAACGACGGGCACGATCGCGACACGCGATTTGGCGTAGCGTCGCCGACCCACCGCACGCACTCACTCGCACCCAGCCCCACTGTCCACTGTTTTTTGCTTCTTTTTTTAAAAAAAGAAGAACATCACCCTACGAGCACCAGACCTGGTCACTCTGGCGGTAGCGTTCTTCTTTTTTTAAAAAAGAAGCAAAAACAGTCGCCGCCGGGGGTCGAACGGAGCCCAGTGCTTACATAATACACACACTTCCCCTAAACCTCCTAACTCCTACCTCCTACCTCCTGGAGTTTGTTTGTGCACGCACTTCCCCTCTGTCACCTAGGCAACCAAGCCAAGCATACCTGCCTATATGCGGTTCGTCCGACTGTCACCACACCTGTCGTCGATCTACAGCCCAATGTATGTATGGGAAGATGCAACGCATCCAATCAACCCTAACAAAATCTAGAACTCAAAGGATGCAGCAGGCCGCTTTTGCAGTGGTGCTACGCACCTCTAAAAATCACCCGACATCAACCTTTCCCTTCTACCAAACTTCAATTGCCTGCTGCCACGCGCGCAGCACGCCATAGGGGAAAGAGAAAAAAATTTCGTTGGGATTCTGTTTTAGGCATTTCGGGTGATTGGGGGCGGGCAAAAATAATTCCTAGGCGGGATATGATTGTCTGAAATGCGAGATGTGCACTATTCACTTTCAGTGTCGCAGGCAGCGCATCAGGTATAATCGCAACAGCTGCCACAAAACAATTCCTGGTGAACCGAAACCGAAACCGAAACTGGAACTGGACCGTTAAGCGTACATGTAGTTTATAAATATCTAATCTCATCCTGCCTGGTAGGGAAATTTTTTGGTGTTTTAAATTTTTTTTTTACTGTCTCCTTTGCACTCTATACTACATCTCTGATTACTTCAAGGAGTCTCTTACACCAAAAAGTTAGTATTTGTATTTTATGGCATTAGCCAGTAGTCAAATTCAGTCGACCGGCTGGTTGCAAGTGAATAGTACAAAGAGAAGGATGGTGTATTCGCCATGCTCTCCTAACAGTTCTTTAGCGCTAGCACCTCCTTCTACGGTCGTTGACACGCCTAAAAGTTGTTCAACTGCTAGTTTAAGTTCTACTGAAAGTCCTGCTACTCCTGAATGGGCTTCACCGGTTGAATCCTTCAAGACGTACTTGAATCAGAGTTTAGTCGACTCTACTGGTACTCGGAAGCGAAAGCGATCTGCTTTTGCAGCGCTCTTTTCATTCAATAGTCAGGATGACAATCAGAAACAGCAGCAGCAGCAGCAGCATCAACAACAGCAGCAGCAACAGCAACAACAACAACAACAGCAGAAACGGAAACGCAAAAGTTACAATACCATAGCTACACAACCGCGAACTATGTTTGCCAAATGCGAAAAGATTGACTATCGACATAACGAAAAGATCAAAACTATTAACAACAATAACGACAGTAACGAACTAAAAAACTCGCGGTATGTTTCATTCCCTTCAATTGCCGACGAGGATTACGATGATGATGCCAGTAACGACAACCACTAAGAAAAATTATTTATATACTATTTTATTGATGTATGAGTGTGTTTCTATATGAATTGCCATTTTGATAAACCTGTAAATACACTAAGACATCTAGCTGTTTGGTCTGAATCGCGGTTGGTTGGCATTTTCTAGGCGCAGCTGCTAGCATCAATAATATTTATTTATTTATTGCTTTTCTGTCTTCTTTTGAAAAAAGAAGCAAAACCTCTCTCTTTTGAAAAAGAAGCAAAACTTTCGGTCTTCTTTTAGAAAAAGAAGCAGAACACCTACAACCGATACGATCTTGCAGTAACAAAGACGCGTGCATTAATTGTGTTCGGACGTACGAGGTGGGGTACTAAACGCACCTAATTCTCAAGTTAGTTCGTAATTCCATTATTCATTATTTATTATTTATTATAGCATAATTCGTTAGTATGTTGTGGTGGTCGTGGGTCTGTTATCAATGACCAACCAAAGTAATCGCTTTACAGCGCGTTGTTCAGCATCGCGCTTGGCAACCTTGCGATCTCTACGAGAGGAGGAGGAAGAAGAAGAAGAAACCAAAGTAGACGACGACGATGTTGACCACGCAGATGACCGTCGACGCTTCAACAGCAATCGATCAGTGAATGAATCGTTGCTTGCTAATGTCGATCTATCATCAAAGTCACTGTTTCTTCTCATTTTAGTTGCCCGTTTCTGCAGTGTTTGCGTCCTCTTGCGCTCTAACTTGTGATCTTTCTTGGGGTTACCTGTTTTCACCAAAGGAACATCCATAGTTAAAGGATCATACCATTCTTGTTTCTGTGCATGCTTGTCGCGTCCTTTCAACAACTGTTTCTCGGTTTCCTTAATCGATTGCTTGACATGAGAGCTAGCTATCTTCTTCAATACTGAAGCTCGTTTCTTGGGAGTAGGCAAATCTGAGTATTTCAAAGGCGCAACAAATCCTTGAATTGATGTCATTCTTCGTTCGTAAACTGATATATTCATGTGCTCAGGTAGCAACGGCGCAACCAAATCTTGGACATGTTCAAAATCAAACCAATTGGCCAAATCTTTTGATGACAGTAGCTTGAGTTTTAGGCCCCTAGGTTTAAATACTTTGATGTCCACGGTTTGGACAAACTTTATCAGTCGAACTTTGAGTAATGAAAATTTTGCTGCTATTGCTGCTACCTGAATAATAGGACCAGCTATTTGAACTCCAGGTGCAGGCATTTCGGTCATTACATCTCCACAGATCTCAAGCAATTCTAACAAAGGGCTTGGTGACATTACAATGTTGAGCAGATCAATAATCTCAACAAATGCCTCTTCACTGATGCCATAGTGACGCAAATCCTCAGCATAAGCCCTGCTGAAGGGACCACCCAGTCCACTAGCTGATTGAGGGATCACAATGGGTTTCTCCAGAATCGGACAATCGCTAGGAATGGGCGTTTTACTCAACGAAGTGTCATTGAATCCTGAGAAGGTTCTTGATACAGCAGACATTGTTTCTTTGGTTGTTACTACTGAAGGCATAGTCACTTTTGAGCCGGCAAAAGTGCCAAGAGTGTACTTTCCGCACGCCATGTTTTATCGTTGGGAAATGTTCGAATGATGTGGAATGGTTTTTAAAGGGTGACTGATGATTCAGGGTCGTCTGTCCAAGCGGCTGAGATAGTCAAGAATGCTGTTTGTGAGGCTGTGCTGGTCCCCACATGGATCGCGCGATTCTAGTGTTTTTGCTTCTTTTTTAAAAAAGAAGAACGTCAGCCGTAGGATTATGTCAGTGGTCATGAGAATAAGTTAATAAATAATAGTCTACATCTATTGGGTTACAGGCTGTCTATGAGGATCCACTGGGTGATTCGCAGCATCTCTACCTCTTTGTCGCGTCTGTTGTTGTCGGTTCGACCCATCTCCTTGTTCCAGACCTTTTGCAGCGATAGCGCATTCTGGTCGTACACTCGCTCGTAATCTGACTTCTCCACTTCGAACTCTCGCTGGCGTCGACGCTTGTTGTTCTCGTAGAATTGCATCTCTCGATCCATTTTGGTGGTGTAGTTGTCTATGATCTCGCGCTTTTGTTTCTGAAAGTTGATCATGGTGGGGTCTGCGTTGATATACATCTGAGGAACCTGCTTGTTGGACATGAATTGTTCGTATTCCTTGATTTCCGCGTTTACTTCATCGAGCTCTTGCTTCAGTTCTTTGCCTAGATCCTGAATTGAGCGCTTGTTTTCCTTTTCTAGCTGTGCCTGGTCTTTATCTAGTGATTTTTTCATCTTAGCAACCTCCTTCTTCTTGGCCTTGTCTAGTTTCGCCATGCCCTTGGCTTTCTTCTTATCTGCCTTGATCTGGACCACACTCAGGTGCTTGATCTTCTTTTCTAGTTCTTTATCACCTCCCTCTTTCTGACCTGGAAGGGGCTGGTTCTGCTTGTAGGCTTCCAATGGATTGAACCAGTCTTGATGGATCATGGTTCGACGCCTCTGCGCAATCAAGTCTTGATTGAGATTGTTGACGGTTCTGTACTTGTGGGAATGTGACGACTGTCGCTTGCTTGATTGTTGTTCAATGTTGTCTTCGAATTGCAGCGCGGCAATTCGATCCTTGAACCCTATGATCCTTCGCTCAACCACACTCATTTCCATTTGATCTGGTGTCAATTCGGACGCCAGTTCAGTCCAGTCGTAATACTTTAGTCTCTCGGCCAATGGTTGCGATCCTACGATCGACACCCTCAGCCTTCGCGGCTTAAACAGTGTTTCATTGGCCCTTTGCATATACTGTGCAGTCTTGGACTGTGACGCACACACCTTGTTCAATCCATCAATAAACTCCAGGAACCCGTCACTATCAATACCATAGTATTCCAGAATTGGAGCATAGGCATGGCAAAACGGAAGTCCGGCCCCTGCTGCGGCTTGTGGCACCACCACCGGAAGTTCCAGCTTCGGCAGCGTTTCTATTGAAGTCGCCGATGATGAACGGTGGCCAATACTCGTCGACATGACGGACATTCGATTCTCGGGAAGGTTGGGCGTGAGTGAACCGGTCGAAGACATGACTGACAATCGGTTTTCTGGAAGATTAGGCGTAAGTGAACCGGCTGATGACATTATATATGAGTTATGTGTCATTGCTGAAAGGGGCCGGGATGTTGGGCCCGGTGTATTTGATTTCAATGTCATGGTTTCTTCTTTAAACAGCGAACTATCGGTGGTTGCCTGAAACGGGAAAGATTTATCGGTATGCAGAGGTGGATATGGAACTGAGGAATATTGAAACAATGGAGAAGGAGATCGAGATGTCGAGGGAGATGATGACAACGTTGGTGGAGATAGCGATGCTACGCTTTGTCGTTGTAGTAAGGGTGGATGGCTGGCTATAGTGCTAGATCGTGGGCACTGCTCAGTCTCGAAATTAAACATGCTGATTCGATTAGAATTTCGACTTGAAGTTGGACGGGGAATATCATTCTTGTCGTTGACTGGAGTCACGCCTCTGTAATCTACGACAGCTGACTGAGGTCGTGGCGGCATTATTCTTTGGCTTTTTGGCTATTATACTAAAACCTCAGGAAATGGTACAATTTATATATCTGAAACCAAAAGGAGCATGGATTTACCGTTTCATGGGGGCTGGTCATCCGGAGGTATGCGTAAGACCTGTGCGTTCTGCGTTACTAACAATAGGGTCTTAGAAGAAGAAAAAAAATAATATAGGTGCAGCATGCATTAAATCGCTTGCATTATTAAGGCACCATTGGTGATTCTCCTTGCCTTAGTTTGCCCCTTGGCCCAGATAGTGCTGATGAATGATTGGATGAGCCATGGCATGCGCCCCTTATGTACTAATATTGAATAAAAATAAACATTACTACTACTGTAGGTCCAAGAGTTATGGTTCTTACCTATACTATGGGATTGCCATGATAGCCGTGGTGTGTTAGAGATGATGTGAGTTGCCAACGTCGGAGGTCGGAGAATGAATGATCACCAATCACCAATGTTTCAGACGAAACAAACCGGGTGGTTGGTTCCGTAAAATTTCGAGAGTATACGAGGGCATTACGCAGGTTTGTCCATCTATTTGACAATCCTGGTTTGTAGGTTTTTTTTTTTTTTTTTTTTTTTTGGTAGTAAAGCATCTAATCGAAAAATCGATCCGAACCCACGTCTCCAAAGTGCCGATGGACAAAATGTCCAGGTTGTTTCTTGGTCAGTGCTGCGCAGACAGGTGACGGCAAAATATGTAGATCATAATAATTTTTTTCTTTTGCCTCACGCCCCTAATATGGTGACTGACTGGAGTATTTTTAGTAGCTTGAGCGAAATGTGGTAGCACAGCCTCAAGCTCATCACCAGAGGTACTAGGAGTTTGGAGGTTGGGTTATTTCAGAGATGGGGATAGGGTTAGAGTTAGGAATATTGTTCGAGTGATTGACTGATTCAATCATTGGTCATTATCAGCATCAGATCCAACGGTTTTGGTGTTGATAACTTTACATGAGGATATTAAAAGCGTTGGAATAAATGGCTGGTTAGCTGCGGTGGCTGGTGGCTGGGCTGGACACTGGGCGCCGAAGTCTCCGGTGCCTTAGGATTCAAACTCTATCTCACTCACCCCTAGCCCTAGCCCTAGCCCTAGCCCTAGCCCTAGCCCTAGCCCTAGCCCTAGCCCTAGCTCTAGCTCTAGCCCCAGCGGCTACTGTTTTTGCTTCTTTTAAAAAAGAAGAACATCACCTGGCAAGTGGAAGCCGCCTGAGGTGGGGCTGGTTGCTGGGGATGTTGTCTCAGCCCCACGCCGCACCGGACATCCGACGCCCTACCGACCACCGATCGGAACCCTAGTTGATTTCCCAATAAGGCAATCGCGGTCACTCGTGCCCACGTTTACACGCGACTGCGCTTAGGGCTTTTTGGCTACCACTGGCCGGACTCACGCACGCACAACAGTCCCAACCCAACGCAGGACACTCACTCAAGCACACCACGCACCCACATTATACTACTGAATAATTCCCAAAGTAGTTTTTTTCATCTACAACACACAACTTTGTCGACAAAAAAATAAAAAAAGGATAACACAAAATGGTTGTTGGTAAGAATAAACGACTCTCCAAGGGCAAGAAAGGATTGAAGAAGAAGGTCGTCGACCCATTCACCCGAAAGGACTGGTACAACATCAAGGCCCCATCCACCTTTGAAAACCGAGACGTCGGCAAGACCTTGGTTAATCGATCAACTGGTTTGAAGAACGCCAACGACGAATTGAAGGGTCGAATCGTTGACGTTTCTTTGGCAGACTTGCAAGGCCAGGAAGACCACGCATTCCGACGAATCAAGTTGCGAGTCGACGAAGTCCAAGGTAAGAACTTGTTGACCAACTTCCACGGTTTGGACTTCACCTCTGACAAGTTGCGATCATTTGTGCGAAAATGGCAGACTTTGATTGAAGCTTCTGCTACCGTCAAGACTTCTGATGACTACGTTTTGCGAATCTTCGCCATTGCTTTCACCAAGCGAGCTCCAAACCAAGTCAAGAAGACCACCTACGCACAAAGCTCTCAAATTCGACAAATCCGAAAGAAGATGGTCGAAATCATCCAGCGACAAGCCACCAATGTCACTTTGGCTCAATTGACCTCCAAGTTGATCCCAGAAGTCATTGGACGAGAAATCGAAAAGGCCACTCAAAACATCTACCCATTACAAAACGTCCACGTCCGAAAGGTCAAGTTGATGAAACAACCAAAGTTCGACTTGGGTGCTTTGTTGGCATTGCACGGTGAAGGTGCTACCACTGATGAAAGCGGCAAGAAGGTTAACCGTGAATTCAAAGACGTTGTTTTGGAATCAGTCTAAATTAACTAAAAAGATTTGTTTATTGTGTGTTTAATGTGTGTAAAGTTTCTCATCGCTTTTTATACTTGTAATGATATATGGAAAAAAATATAAAACGTTTTTTCATTCAACACAGACCGTGCAGTGCGCCTAGCGGTGGTGATCTTTTTTAAAAAAGAAGCAGAAACAGTAGACCTTGGGGCACCACGCAATGTGGAGCCGTTTGGGGGTCCAAAAGCGATGTTCCAGCCTTTTTTTTGAGGAAAACGTCGACATAGTTAGATAGTCTGAGGTTTGTTTATTCCAATTGTGTACTGTTTTCTGCTTCTTTTTTCAAAAAAAGAAGAATACTACCAGAAGTCTCTGCACCACTGCGTGCGGCTCACAACGGCACCAGTAGAGGTGGTACCCTTAACAGGGTCAAAAACAATGCCATGCCCCTTTTTTGACGGAACAGTGGACACCATTAGATAGCCTGCAGTTTGGTTGTTCCTTTAGGTCTACTGTTTTTTGCTTCTTTTTTTAAAAAAGAAGAAATCCACGGAAAACGTTCCTGGCACGTGACATAACCCTCCCGGTGGTGTTCTTCTTTTTCAAAAAAGAAGCAAAAACGGTGCCTGGGGCGCAATGTCTCGTGGGGTAGCGTTCTTCTTTTTAAGAAAGAAGCAGACACAGTAGACGATGGGGGAAGGCACCAGGTGTGGTGGAGCCCATTTAGGGGGATCAAAAACGGTGTTCTAGTCCTTTTCCGAAGGAAACAAGAATACCATTGGACAG
Organism: Blastobotrys proliferans; assembly: GCA_003707485.3. Lineage (NCBI taxonomy): Eukaryota > Fungi > Ascomycota > Dipodascomycetes > Dipodascales > Trichomonascaceae > Blastobotrys > Blastobotrys proliferans. Next base: position 162,229 of record PPJI03000027.1, read on the forward strand.
TATGTAGCCTGTTTATTCCATACGTCTACTGTTTTTTGCTTCGTTTTTTAAAAAACGGAAGCGTTACCCATACCGTGTGCGGCTCATACATCGAGACACAGGGGTGTTACGAACCAAAGTGCTTTATTTGCGGGCTACTATACTTTGTAAATAGGATTACCGTTTCTATCGATCAAGCTGATTGGGGATTTCTGAGGACCTGGACCGACCTTGGTGCAGATGACACGGTCGACACCAGCAGCCAGCTTTTGGAACCATCGTTGGTCAAACTCGTCACTACTAAAGTCCTGGACATTAGGTCGGCTTTCCCATCCGTCTGCGTTAGGAATTGCAAACTTCAACGACCCAAGAACCAAGTTTTCGTACTCCTTCAAGTAGTATACCACACAGTTTGGACCGGCATCAAAGGTATAGCTGGCCACAGTCTTGCCAGCAACCTTGTTGATCTGTTCCACAATTCGGATGCAAGCTCTAGAAGTATCATTCATGTAGAAAATTGGTGGGGTGGTATCCATACAGCAGGCGTGGAATTGGTTGGAATCAGCCATACTCAAGTTGGCAAATGATTCAAAATCCTTGTTAAGAATTGCCTGTTTCATGTCTTCATAACGCTTTGGACAGACATTGTTGACTCGGTAGTTGAACAATTCAGAGGTGCCAACAGTCAATTGCATGCCTGCGGTGGATGGTGTATCCTTCTTGTCTGCAGATACCACCAAGATACAAGCCTGCATTTCTGGCCAGTGTGACTGAGGAGCGATTTCAACAGCTTTACTATCACTACCGTCATCTTTGGTGCCCATTTCCCATGCTACGAATCCTCCAAACAATGATCGGCATGCTGATCCTGAGCCTTGACGGGCCAGAATTGATAATTCCTCAGGTGACTGAGGCAACTCAAACAGTGTTGCGATAGCAGTTACGAAAGCAGCGTATCCGGCAGCAGAACTGGCCAATCCTGCGGCAGTTGGAAAGTTATTTTCAGAAACAATTCGTAATCTGAATCCACTGAGAGGAATCACCCATTTTTCACCAGCCGCTTGTTTGTCTTGCTCTACCTTTCGTCTCAATGCTCGCAATTCCCGGAAAAGAGTGGTCATTCGCTTTGAGTTTTTGATGTCTTCTTCATGGCCATTCAACCATAGTTCATCATTTTCAAAACGGGCGGATGCAGCTGCGGTGGTGACTGCTCGCAAGTCTTCCTGACACAGGGTGACCGAGATCGATGAATTCGTAGGCAAGTTCAAATCAACATCCCGTTTGCCCCAATATTTCATGGTAGCAATGTTCACAGGAGCTGTGACAGAAGCTGAATAAATAGCGTCCATTTTTATTAGTAGTCTTGTCGAAAGGTTGCTGTCAACTGTCGAAAAAAAGGGTTTAAATTTTTTTTATTTGATCCAAACAAAGACACACGATTATTATTTTGGAAAAAATATCGAAAGGGGGGGACACTGTATATTTCAGTGGGATCCGTCACGTGATGGCCTGATTTTTTTGATTGGATCAGCATCAGGATCGCCGTACTACGGACAAGCCGACGTATTGTATAAGAAAAAGGAAGCATAGACTGATGTTTCTGGTTTCCCTTTTCCAAGATTCTGTTGTTTCTACTGTTTTTTTCGTCTTTTTTTAAATAAAAAGAGCACGTTTGTAAAGGAATATGTGCGCCGCACATTCCGGCACGGCTCACTCACACACCAGTCGGAGGGCTGGTGGTGGTGGGAAATTTTTTGCACCTCGAAACCTCCACAAAATATCACCAGATTCTAGATTAAACCGTGGTAATCATGTTTCAACTTAGACAGCCAATTGCTCGGCTGGGAGCTGGCAGCAGCTTTACGGGTAGCGGCATGTTTGTGCGGGCATTTACGTCGAGTGCAGTGCTAAAGTCAAAGACGCTGCCCCAGAAGTTTGTTCACGCTCTGCCAGAAAAGGCTCAACCGTATGCAGAGCTCATGAGATTAGATAAACCGATCGGCACATGGTTGTTGCTATCGCCATGCACATGGTCTGTATCAATGGCAGCTTACGCAACGTCTGCTCCGCTATCTACTACGCTGAGCACCCTGGCATTGATGGGAGCTGGTAGTTTAGTCATGAGAGGCGCTGGTTGCACTATTAACGACTTGCTTGATAGAAATCTTGACAACCAGGTGGAGAGAACGGCTACACGACCTCTGGCATCAGGGAAGGTGTCAGTACCCCAGGCAGTGACGTTCTTGGGTGCACAATGCTTTACCGGGTTGGCCGTTTTGCTGTCGCTGCCTTTCGATTGCTTTTGGATTGCAACGGCTTCGCTGCCATTGGTGTTTACCTATCCGTTGTTCAAACGATTCACCTACTACCCACAGGCTTCCCTGAGTTTTTGCTTTACATGGGGTGCACTGGTAGGGTTTCCTGCATTTCACATCTGGCCATGGTCCACAATGTTGTGTCTGCATGCTTCATCCTTTGCATGGTGCATGATTTATGACACTATCTACGCTCACCAGGACAAGCTGTTCGATATCAAAGCTGGCATCAAATCTACTGCATTGAAATGGGGGTCTAAGACTAAGCCTATTCTAAATAGATACGCTGTTGCGCAGATTGGACTGCTAACTGCTGCAGGGATTGCTGGATCCATGGGTCCATTGTTCTTCACAGGTGTGGCAGTAGCTGCTTACCGAGTGTTCGCAATGATCAGAAAGGTCAACCTGGACAGCCCAAAGAACTGCTGGTACTGGTTTGTGAACAACATCCGAACCGGCCACTTTGTGTTTGCTGGTGCATTCGGCGATTACTTGTTGCGTTTGATGGGTATTCTGTAAATTATTAGTGTTATTATAGATCAGCAAACTAGCAAGACAGTGCCCTCCCGGTGGTGCTCTTCTTTTTTAAAAAAGAAGCAAAAACAGTGGACGAGCCGCAGGAGCTCAATCAGCTAGGACTGTGATATACGCCCGTGCGCGTAAATCTCATACCGCCTTAGGGGTGGTCGTTCTGGGGGGGGGTCTGAAAACAGGTAGAAATGTGCGATATGAAATAACTATTGTCATATATCGACTCTAGGAGGTCAATTGAGTATATTTTTCTTGTATTAAAAGTGTATTGAAAGCTAGTTTGGGTGTCTTCAAGAGTATGCTAGTTACACAGCGATGGTGCGGCTCTCCGCCGCTTTGACCGATTTTTGCTTCTTTTTCCGGAAAAAGGAGACATGACCCTCCCGGTGGTGTTCTTCTTTTTTAAAAAAGAAGCAAAAACAGTGCCTACGGCTAGACGTCGACCGCTTTTTGCTTCTTTTTCTGGAAAAGATACGACCCTCCCGGTGGTGTCCTTCTTTTTTAAAAAAGAAGCAAAAACAGTAGACAATGGTGCTTCTATAGGTCAGCGAATTGAGCAATCCCGTGCTTGTGCTTCTTGCCTGGATGCTTCTTCTTTTGTTTCTTGCGTTTCTTCTGCTCCTCTTCCTCTTCCTCCTCCTCAGGGTTCTCTTCTTCTTCCTTTCGCATTTCATCCATAGTTTTCCAAATCTTCAATCGATCCATAGACGTACTAACCAGTCGATACTCAAAATCGAGCTCCAATTGAGTGACTTCGTCTAGCTTAGAGTGTATATATTCCAGTTTATCAATTTTACTAGCCCGAACATCCAACTTTCGCACAATACCATCTGCACCCCCAGCGTAAACTTCATTGTCTTCCTGACCTGCCATCACACAATCAATTGATTCGTCGCTCAGACGCATTCGATTCATTTGATCCTGGAGTCGGTTATTATCCCAGATAGTGACGACCCCTTCAGACATGCCAAACACCGAATACTTCTCTGAAGCCAAGCACCCACTTAACAGCTCATCCTCCTGATCATCACTAGTACTCAACACAGCTTTGTCACCCTTTCTGATGTCCAAATGCGCGACGGTGGTGCTTCCAGTGGTCAGAAAATGGTACTTGTTTTTGAAGGGCCAGTCTACGATACTAGTTATATTGTCATCATGAAGGTCCGTAAAGTGGTACACACGCTTCATAGTTCTGTGATCAAACACACTTAAACCTGCATCTTCATCACCTACAACTACAAACGACTCATTCACCAACATTGCTGAAGGATCCGCTTCCAATGAGTCCTTATTCTTGCCCACCACCTTACCAGACTCGGCAGATGCCCGTTTAATTACCTTGTCTGTGCCCACTGAATACAGATGTTCACCCTCCTGGTCGAATTGCACAGCTCTGCAGCTCGATTTGTGTCGTTTAGTGGCCCATTTCGACACTACCTGGGGAGTGTCTTGACCATCAGGTTCATATGACTGCATGCAGACCTGACCTGACACAAATCCCGTAGCATACAGGTTCCGTTCAGGATGGAATGCCACCGCAAACAGCGGATCATCGTCCTCGAATTGCTGCTGGAAGTATACCTTGCCCTTCTTCATGGTGTATGTGTGTCTGTAGGGTCGACAAAAACAAAGCGCGGAAATTTTTCAACGCGCCGGCCCGGCAGCACGGCTGACACAATCCTCCGTCCCAACCCCCCAGCGTCTACCGCTTTTTGCTTCTTTTTCTGGAAAAAGAAGACAGTAACCCTCCCGGTGGTGTTCTTCATTGTTAAAAAAAGAAGCAAAAAACAGTAGACGCCTGGGATGCCGTGCGGCTCGTGCGGCGCACCGGTCACCACCCGCGCGTGCGCCCGGCGACCGTTGCTGTGGTGAGAGATTTTCGTGCATCTCAGATGCTCATATTAAATCCCGCTGACTAGATGAGGAAATTTACCGCAACGGAAATGCACGATGCGCCAAGCAGTGGGCAAGTATCGGCCGCACACTAAATTTTTTTCATGAGCTCTCGCTTTCTCTTTTGACAACGATACTACAGGATATATCGACAGATACAGTAAACAAAAGATAGTTATACACCCCCAGGGAGAGCACGTCTTTTGTTTGAACACCTCTTTTAACAGAATCAGTATCATTTTCGTACGAGGGTTGCCGCATAACAGTCAATAATTTGATTTCCCTCGGTTTCGAGGGTTGGGTTTTGACAGAATTAGAATAAAATAAAAAGCGAAAAAAGGGACTTTTCTAGGATATGGCTACTACTTTGATTGAACAATATCAATATAATCATGAAATTGAAATTGAAAAACATGGTTTTGATGATACACTTGCTCTAAGTGGTAGTACCCGCGCCTATAGCGCCAAGTTGATCTATGATGCCTTCCGGCAGGAACTGGCTTCGATTGACGACATGGCAGACCAACCAGGCTGTGAGGACTCCTTCTTTGTGGCGGATTTGGGTATTGTTTACAAGCAATACAAGCGATGGCAGGCCAACTTGCCTCGCATCGAGCCAATGTATGCAGTCAAGTGCAATGGAGATGCCAAAGTCGTGGAAATGTTTGCTAAGCTTGGACTCGGATTTGACTGTGCATCAATGAAGGAAATTCAACAGGTCATGGATCTGGGTGTTGGGGTCGACAAGATTGTGTACGCAAACCCTTGCAAGACCCCATCATACTTGAATTTTGCTCGACATAGAGGCGTTGATCTGATGACCTTTGATAATGCTGATGAACTGTACAAGTGCAAGAAGTACTATCCAAATGCTCGGATGCTCTTGAGAATCATGACAGACGATTCAACCGCACTGTGTCGATTGTCGGTCAAGTTTGGTGCAGGCATGGAAGATAGCTTCAAGTTGCTTGATTTGGCAAAGGAGTTGGGCATTGATGTTGTTGGGGTTGCCTTCCACGTCGGTAGTGGTGCAGCAGACTCCAACTCATTTGTCCAGGCCATTGAGAACTCTCGAGAGTTGTTTGATTATGGTAATGATAAGCTTGGATTTGACATGAACATTTTGGATGTAGGCGGAGGGTTCGAAGACGAAACGTTTGAATCAACTGCTATCGTTTTGCAAGATAGCATTGACGAACACTTTAGCGATCCTAATGTTCGGATTATTGCTGAACCAGGCCGATTTTTCGTTGCCAGTGCGTTCCAATTGGCTACTAGCGTGATCGGTCGGCGATGGGTTGATGAGCCGCAGGGGGAAGCCATGATCTATGTCAACGATGGAGTGTATGCCAACTTGAATTGTATCATGTTTGATCATCAACACCCGGTCCCAAGGGTTTTGCGCGTAGATGGGCAATATTTACATGGCAATGAAATGAATTGTCAAGGTAAGTACCAATGCTCGGTGTGGGGTCCAACTTGTGATGGGTTGGATTGTATTACCAAGTCTTGTAATCTGCCAGTTGCCGTCAATGTAGGAGATTGGTTATATTTTGATAACATGGGAGCTTATACATTGGCTGCTTCAACCCAATTCAACGGGTTCAACGGCAATTGCAAGGTTGTCTACGTGAGCTCCGACTCGAGAGTTGATGAACTGTTGGATCTATGATCATGAAAACAATCTTTTTATCCTTTGACTAGTCGAAGGATTTTTCTTTTTTACCCTTTTTTGAAAAGTAGAATATATAGCAATAAAAAAAATTTCATTAAATTACACGTCTCGCACACACAAAAAAATTTACACTAGAATGAATGATGAATGCAATGCATTTTTAGGTTCAGTTTAATCATATCGCTTCTTCTTGTTGGCCTTCTTTGAGATGGTGCTGGTGGTCAAATTTGGTGGCAAAGAGTGGATCAACTTTTGGGCTTTTTCCTTATCCTTGACGACCAAAGTGTACAAGTTTCGAGAACCTCGAATCTTGAATTTGGTTGGGCCAGCGACGCTCTTTTTGATGGTGGCGGCCTTGACGTCTGATCGTCGAGCAACTTCCAAGAATTGTTTGATGTCCTTAATTTCAGCTGGCATTGTTGTCTGTTGAGTTGGTGATGGGAAAGGGTTGATGATAATATACGCTTATTAGACGCTGGTGATGCGATTGGGAGGTTGGGTTTGAGTCGGTCGGTACGATGTCCCCGACGTTCTGAGATTTACTGCGACAAATACACGCAAAAACGACGGGATGCCACACAAACAAATTAGGAAATTTATTTTCTATTCATCGTGACTGCTTTTTTCATATAGTTCATTAAATAGTTCGATAAGGCTGTTTATGCCTTTCAAGACATCGTAATCAGGACCCTGGCCGGGGGTCGCTTTTGAATGCGCAAAGTCAATCAATCGTACATTGAAGGGAGTCTCACCACGTTCTCTGGAGCTGGTAGTTGCTGATCCGTTGCCGTTGTCGTTGTCACTGTCACTGTCGCTGTCGTGGCCATCGTCCTGATTGCCTTTACTCTTGGTATTGCCATTAAATAGAAGGTTGTTGAGGTTCTCCAACTTCTGGGAGGCTGACAGGTCGTCGTTGTTGTCCTCGTCCTCGTCGTCTTCGTCCAGTTGGGTCATCATAGTATTGTATTCGTCTAGCTCTTCCATAAACGCATCAACATCGCTCTCGTATACAAACAGCAAACTGGAAGAAATCATCCGGATTTCGGTTTGCAGCAAGACCTGTCTAATATCTTTGAGTTCTATCACGAATCGTTCACATAATGCATTTTTTATCTCTATAGGTAAGCCCGGAGCAAAGAACTTGTCAAAGTTCTGCACCGCATTGTGTTCTGTAATGCTTCTTCCGTAGAATTTGTCGTATGAGGTCCGTTTTTGGGTTTGTGGATCCCACACAGTCATTCCTGCCAGTCTCATTCCCATGCTACCGCTGGTAGTAGTTTCTGATACCTTTTTCAATCGGTCGATCTTATCTTGGCTTGCGCTATGTACGTCGTATAGAAGAGATCCTAGTTTGACATCCATGATGGACGGAGCCTTGAAGCCCTTGGTAGCATTCTGCAGAATCAGGGTAGGTCGTTCAGGATCATCGGTTGATTTAGCAATTGACTTCAGCTTGGACCAGTCCTGGTTATTCTCTATTTCCTGTGCGACCTTCTTGACGTCCTGATCGTTGGAAATGTCTAGTTCCTGTTCGGTCAGTATTCCATACAATGGCCAGGTGATTGCCTGCAAGTCTGGCATGGTGTATATGACGTCTCTATAGAAGTTCAGTTCCTGTTGGTGGGCGTTTGGCTTGATGAACAACTCGCCGGACTCGTCCTGCATCGACCCTATGTGGCCAGCAGCCTGCAAAGCCGGCGAATACATGTGTGTGGAGCGAACGAATATGAGGTTCTCGAGATGTCGATGGCGATGGTGATGTCGGGAAGCACCGCACTCACACCACCGGCCGACAGCGACACCACCACCCGCCCAGCGTCTACCGCTTTTTGCTTCTTTTTCTGGAAAAAGAAGACAGTAACCCTCCCGGTGGTGTTCTTCTTTTTCAAAAAAGAAGCAAAAACGGTGCCTGGGGCGCAATGTCTCCTGGGGCAGCGTTCTTCTTTTTTAAGAAAGAAGCAAACACAGCAGACGATTGGGGAAGGCACCATGTGATGTTGAGCCCGTTTGGGGGTCCAAAAACGGTGCTCCGGGCATTTTTTGAAGAAAAACGAGATCATCACTACATAGAATGATGTCAGTATATTCTAATTGTCTACTGTCTGTTGTTTCTTCTTTGGAAAACAGTGAAAACCATGAAGTTGTGCCATGCACGTGATACATCCGCTTTGAAAAGCGAGAGAAGGGCAGGCACCAGATGAGGTGGAGCCTCTTTAGGGGGTGTAAATTGATGTTCCGGGAATTTTTAGCTAAAACTGCGGATACCATCGAACAGTTTGGAGCCTGTTAATTCCAATTGCCCACTGTTTTTTGCTTCTTTTTTTAAAAAAGAAGATATCCACCCGAAGCGTCCTGTGCGGCTCTCGAGATCGGGCAAGGCACCAGGCGAGGTGGAGCCCCTTTGGGGGGTGTAAATCAATGTTCCGGGCCCTTTCAGAATGGACTCAGTGTGTACTTACATCGACGGAGGTGTGTTTATTCCAATTGACTAGTGCGACATGTCTATTCCTGGTGATGTTCTTCTTTTCTAAAAAAGAAGCAAAAACAGTGCCTGCGGCAAGACGTCTACCGCTTTTTGCTTCTTTTTCTGGAAAAAGAAGACACTATCCCTCCCGGTGCTGTAGAGCGATGGGGGAAGACGCTGGCGGTGGTGACCAAGATCATGCACAGATAACGTGCTCGACAGCCAATCCACCACACCACGCACCGACCGACTTTTCTTCTCACTTGCCACACCACCACACAATGACATCCATCGACAGAGCCATCAGACAGCATTCAAAAGGCCTACTACTAGCGTTTTCAGCAGTGGTCGTTGGAGCGGCTGTTCTGGGAATGTCCTTGACCTCGTCCACTCCTACCGGCGTAAACAAGCGTGACTTGCCCAAGGAACAAGTAGATGACTCCAACGAATCAACCTCCGATCCAGAAAACTGGACCAATGACCAGATCCAAGAATTCTTGAAAAAGGTAAGGCTTCTATAATTGTTATTGTTATTGTTTCGATGCTAATATTGTATGTAAATAGAGATACGTCTATCCGGGCGATAATTCTTCACGGGAAGAACTGATCTCGCTGGTTCGTGAACTACGTCGTTAAAAAAAGTTAATGCAAAAAGATAAATGTGTTAGATGGAGCATGAATATGCTTTTGCTCCTTCTAACAATGTGACAGTGGCTAAGTAATGATAATAAATCCCTCCAAACACACAAACGTGCCACAAGTTGTGAGACATGCCAAAGTAATCGAAGATGCCCCCTGGACACCATCGTTCAGGGATCAATAACGAGTAAACTACCACCCCAAAGATGTAACATGCCAAAGAGTACAATACTGGTAGATAAAACTGGAAAGTCTCCGATAACCCATGTAAGAAAGATGCATGAACAAAGCCTGATGACCCTGCAACTGCAAACGATACAAAAAACAGAATCCGTTTAAGTTTACCATCTGCATGGTTAAAGGAGGGTTTCCAGGTCAACCATGCCCCGTAGATACCAAAAAATGCCGTGACACTCATGTATAGTGTTCGTGCCACATCATTACAGTATAATGCACAGTATTCAGTTGTCAGGATTGAAGCGGCTATCAACAGAGTGATGCCAGTGTAATCAACACATGCAAAGTTATCCTTAAGTTGCAACTGGCTAACAGAACTGAAGGTATGCCAAACTGCAGAGCAAACCAAGCATTTCATTGCCGCAACCAAGAAAATGACCATAATGAACTTGTCCATAAATGTAGCTTCAGTCCAGGACAGAGTAGTTGGTAAATGGTAGAACGATATCCCTAACAAGCAAAAGAATCCCAATAAATGGGACCAAATATTGCATGTTTCGTTATGCCATTTATACATACTCTTAACACAATCCATGTAGCCCTTACTGAACCGATAACCCCTGATGATGTAAGGGTTATCTCTCCATTGTGCTGGCAATTCATCGTAGGTCAACAATCGTGAAGTCGCTGCCTGTAATGCAAGTTGGATACCAATAGTGGTAAATGTTTTGTTTCCTTCGACAACTTCGATACAAGTTGATTCAATATGCTGTAGTTTGTCTTCTAAATACCGTATACCGTGGGTGAATTTTGAACTGATAGATTCGTCAGCAGCGGCTAAGTTGTAATGTTGAACAACTCGTAGCATTCCTTCTGCTTTCTTCCAGCCTTCACCGATAATTTCGTTTCTAACATAGCTAAGGGTGTCGTATGCATGTTTAACAGATTCATCTACTTGATCTAGCTTGCTAAGACCGAACTCTTCCAGTTGGTCCAATCTAGATTCTAGGGTATATAGAAGTTGATCTAATTTGTACAAAAGGACGTCTTCCAGATTATCTAGATCTGGAGGAAATTGCGAAGGACGTCTTGTATGGGTATTTCTTCGTTTTCTAATTTCGTTCATTGTGGGTAACGAAAGAAAAGAGAGAATTGTCTACTAGTACTTTTAGTATTTAGTGCCGTGAATGCGCAAAGAAAAAATAACCGGTGCGGTAAGTGTGAATTTCTAATTCTCGGCTGGCGCCATGTTTTGCTCTTGCTGATAGTCCACCAACCGGCAACATTTCCGCTTGCACATTCCTCTCATTCTGTAATCCATTCCTTGCTCGGGCCGGTGAGACATGACGTTCATTTTCCGATCCGACACATTTGATGGATAATTGAGACAGTTTGGACAATGAACAATGACATGACACTGCCCATATTAGGGCCCCCTGGGGCTACTGTTTTTGCTTCTTTTTTAAAGAAGAAGAAAGCCACACTCTGCGTATGATCACCTTCCTAATCTTGTTTGATACGCCCCATCTTATCGATTGTTGGTGTCGTCGTCGGGGATCGGGATTGGGTGTCAGGAGGTCGGGCCGATTGCTCCCAACACTACCAAAAAAAAACATCACCAAAAACTTTTGACTTCCTGACTATATTCGTTCTGCTTTTGAAAGGTGATGCAGTTTTTGTCAGTGGTATTGTCTTCAAGCAGCAGAACTAGATTGAAGTAAAACTCAATACGGAATCAGAAGCTTTGAATATAGTAGTCCAATTGACTTCTGACTAAATTGTAGCTTACATATTTTTTGGTGACGTAATGAATTAGTAATATTACAGTAATTTTTTTTTTTTTGAGGCTCCGGCTTTGATGCACCATGGCATGTAATTTAAATTTTTGTGTGTACGTGCGTGTGTATTCTCCACCACTACCACTACCACTCTATCACTATATGAGGATCCGACACAGGCATCGACCCATCACAATCGCATTTGCATTCGAATTATAACTAAAGCTTTGTGAGAACTCTTTAGGTAGATAGATATTTGGTAATGCCGTCGTCGACAACTAAAAAGAAAGAGAACGAAGTTCAAGATGTGACTGGTCACACGAGCACAAATGCAACGACAAACACAACAAGTGTAGCAGGTAAAAGCTCAAGACTAGGCGAATGTTATACCCCGAGTCCTTTGGTGACTGCCTCTCGACTTAGCATTAACAGAGACAGGAAGGAGCTGGCCAAACTTCGACCAAGTTCGACAGCAATCAAGAGCCATCATCCTGCAATGATATCAAAAGAGGAGTATCTAGCTAAGCAGAATAAAATATTCGAAGAATTAACTGGCCATCCGTCATGGGCAAGCTACCGTGAAGGAATGATTGATCAGGATATGAATGACGGAGCTTTGGCAAGAATCACGGAGCATGTAATAGGAGGGTTGGATGAGGATATCTATAATGAGTTTACTGAACAACGGTTCATTATGGACGAAATAGAATATGAAGGAGAACAAGCATTGAAAGCGATTGTTGAAGGGGCTAATACAAGAAAGGATAGTTCGCAATATTTGCTTCAGAATTACAAGAACCTGAAAGAACAGGTGTTGCGACTGGAGTTGGAATTCAACAAGATGCGCAAACAGAAGGCTGATATGGAAACTGAGCGTGCTGATGCCCACAGTGCTTATCAACGGGAAACGCTGAAACGAGTCAAGTTGGACCAAATATGTCGTGCATTGGTGAAAAAGATTGACGAACTAGAACAGGACAAACAAGCGTTGCAAACAAAGGTTGTCAATCTTTCCAATCTCTCTCAATCGCAATCGCAATCGCAATCACATACGCAACCGCAGGTACTTCAGGCACAGTTACAGGATCCCAAAATCGAAGAAACTGCCAAGCAGATTGATGCATTGATTTCGGCTCTGGGAACCAAGGCGGAATCGATTGATTCGAACAACAAGGTAAAGCAAGGCGTGCAAGCCATTGTCAAGCAGTATAAGGCTCGACAAGAGTTGTTTGATTTGCAGTTTAAGAAGTGTCAAGTGAACGAAAAGTTGGCTGCAGGCACGATTAACAAGCTACAAGCTGAGCTGAAGCAAGAAAGGGAGCGCAATAAGGAGTTGCATAAAATGGTTACAGAATCAACGCAATTAATAAAGCTCTATCAGGATCGAATAGAGTTTGATCTCAAGGCAGTTACGGAGCCCAATGAAGCAGCTGCTCGAGCGCTTAACGGGGTTTCGACGCTTGTCGGTAAATTATTACGGGACTTGGAAAGTAATCAGGATCATCCGATCAAAGAATATGCATCAATGAAGGATGATATGATCAAATTCGAGCATGACTATGAGCTTGCAAAGGCGTGGCTCAACCGCGTGCTTGATGAAGAGAAGAAGAAGCTTCCCCTGAAGCCTGCTGAGCAGCAGCAGTCCAGTCAACCAGAATCTCATTCTCATTCGAATGGAACGTCAAAGCCCCACCAGGCACCACCACCGGTATCGAAGTCGAAAGATGCGGCCCAGAAGTCCTCTCCTTCAGGAGTCCAGATCCAGACAGCCACACCTCCTACATCGTCATCATCCTCGTCTTCGGCTTCAGGTACGTCTGCGCCGCCTGAAGCCACAGTCGCCGCCACCGCTCCGGCTCCGACGCCCACATCGACGACGGTGACAACGACTGCACAAGCCACACCTAAATCGCCCTCGCCCTCACCTGTGGCTAGTGCCGCGACGCCACAACCACAGACGGCCGCGGCCACTTCGGCGGCTGAAAACATCTTCCAGAAGCAGTTTGAAAATGGATTCAACGCGCCGGAGTTCTTCCAGGATGTGTTTGGGTTTGATATTACTGGAATGACGTTTGGACAGGCCATGATGGAGTTCAAGTCGCGTACTGTGGACCACAAGCACGGCACGACGGACTGTCCTGTTCACTTCAGCAATGCGCAGTTTCGGAACGAGTGGCAGCAGGTTATCAGCGAGATGGACCGGCTGGGTATGATTGATGCTGCGACTGCTGCCAGCGGCGTTGAGAGCAACGGTGACGATGCCAAACCGGTGTACGGGCCAGAGCGTCCACCGTCGATGCAGATGGCGGCGGCCACCAAGTAAGTACATATTTATCTAGTCAACACTCAACACTGTCCCTCGAACCCTTGTACGCTCCCGGTGGCTTTCTTCTTTTTTAAAAAAGAAGCAAAAACAGTGCCTGCGGCGCAATTCTACCGCTTTTTGCTTCTCCTCCCGGCGCAATTCGACCGCTTTTTGCTTCTTTTCTGGAAATAGAAGACATTACTCCTACCGGTGGTGTCCTTCTTTTTCAAAAAAGAACCAAAAACAGGGCCTGCGGCGGCGCCGCACAAGCCGCACCGGTCGGGTCGGGAGCAGTCACAAATCTGGTAATTGCCCAAAACGGCAAAGCCCTAGCCAAGCCCTAACTGGCCCCCGACAGTGAAATTTCCCAATGGGGCGCACCGCACTTGTTTGGTAACGTCGCGCTCCCACCACTCAACTCAAAAAATCATCATCCACTAACCAACTCTTACTACACCACCACCACATACAACACATCAGTAGTAATGGCCGTCAAAAAGAATAACCCAATCCTTCAAAACCATTTCCGAAAGGACTGGCAACGACGAGTTCGTGTTCACTTCGACCAAGCCGGCAAGAAGGCTTCACGACGAACTCACCGAGCTGAAAAGGCCGCTAAGATCGCACCACGACCATTGGACTTGTTGCGACCAGTCGTCCGAGCATGCACCATCAAGTACAACCGAAAGGCTCGATTGGGTCGAGGTTTTACCTTGGAAGAATTAAAGGCTGCTGGTATTCCACGAAAGTACGCTCGAACTGTTGGTATCTCAGTTGACCACCGACGACAAAACCGAAACGTCGAAGCATTCGAAAACAACGTTAACCGATTGAAAGAATACCAAGCCAAATTGATCGTGTTCCCACGACAAGCTGGCAAGCCAAAGAAGGGTGATGCTTCTGAAGCTGAAATCAAGGCCGCCTCCCAACAACTATCTGCTAATGCTCAATTCCCAGTCACTCAAGCTCCAGTATTCCAAGGTACTGCTGCCATCACTGCTGACCAAAAGAACGTTGAAGCCTTCAGCACTTTGCGAAAGGCCTGGGTGGACAAGAAGCAACAGGGCAAGCGAGAAAAGCGAGCTCGAGAAAAAGCCGAAGCTGAAGCTGAAAAGAAGAAATAAAAACGCTTATAATTTTTGTAATGTATGTACATTTTCTTTATTGAAAACGAGTTTAAAATGCCAATTTTCTATTATTAAGCTCTCGTCCACTGTTTTCGCTTCTTTTTTGAAAAAGAAGAACACCACCGGGAGGATCATGTCTTCTTTTTCCAGAAAAAGAAGCAAAAAGCGGTCAAAATTAGGCCCATCGTCTACTGTCTTTGCTTCTTTTTTAAAAAAGAAGAACACTTTTGGAGCGTCTACTCAACTTTCTATTGTTAAAATCTATGCATAGTCGTCTTCGTATAATTGTCAAATGCGCTAAGTAAGCACCCCAACGAGGGAAGAACCTCTACCTGGTATGGTTCGTATGGAAAAGACTCGCCGTCAATGGACAGGTATCCCGATTTCAGCTTGGGAACCACTCGATAAGCTTCAATCTTTGAATAATTGACGATGTCACTCAAAAAATGTTCGCCCTTTTCAACCTTGGTAAGCATGTCTAACGCGGTTATTCTACCAATGTTGCTGTCCCAATGCACCATATCCATCATGCCATCATTGGGTAGCGACCCAGGGAACATCATTGCATCTGCTGAAACCCAAGGCATCTTTCCTACATAGCACAATCCCATCTTTGGTTTATCCAATTTGACCCAATCTTCGGGAACTGGGTCGTTTGGAGTGCCATATTTACGTTGTAAGGTCGGAGTCGACGACGGTGGCGATGGCCGCACCGTCTGCGGCTCATCCGCGTTGTTACTCTTGTCAAAATACTCCTTGACTTGTTCCTTTGTTTCATGGCCATACTTGACGTACACCTCACAAGGATACGATTTCTGAGCCAGAGCACGTTGAATGGTACCAACAATGAACCGTGTTCCACCCATCCATCGTAAATGCTCAGTGCCCAAGTCAGCGTCTGCAACCACACCATAGCACTGGCTCAAGAACGAAAGTTTCTTCACAGACGACCCTTGACTGAAGCTCATTAGGTCCATGGGCATTTTCTTACCCTTGATCATGCACCAGGCAGCTCTCGTTGGCGAAGCGTTGCCATTGAGTGACCATGCAATCGAGTTGCCCGACCCACAAGGCAACTGGCAGATTGGAATAGAAGTAAGTGCTCTGATTGCGTCATCTTCATCTTTTCGTTCTTGGAATCCGTTGATGACTTCGTGCGGAATCCCGTCACCTGAACAACACACAATGGCATCATACTCGTCAATATCCAAGTCTCTGGCGATTTCTTGTGCATGATAACGATGTGTGGTGGATACGACAGTGAATTTACAACCTGCCTTTCTAAGTAGAGGCTCGCAGTGTTTCTTGTAAATTGATTTGGCATGGCCCTTGCCTCCAAATGGATTAATCAGCACTAAGAAACGCTTGAAAGGTTTACAGCCACTTGGGTATGCTTGGTTCATGACCTTCTCCGTAATATCTTGCTCTTCCAGGTGCTGTTTAAACTCTACTGTTTGGGTAATTGCATGGTATGTAGTCTTTGCTTTGTTCACCTTGCAGTACACTAGCCTGTATATCTGGCTATCTGGTTGTGACTGGTCCCTTTCGAAGTTCAAGACGTTTTCAAAAGGAACTGTAATTCGGCCGCCTCCAGAGCTCGAAGGCAAGCACATGGATCGGCTCGACTTCTTACTGTGATCATCGTGGATGATGATGCCTTGGTTCGTCAAGTTGGCAGTAATTTTGACCATGTCTCTCGAGAAACCACTTGAAGCAGGAGAAAGAGGAGGAGTAGATATGCTAGAAAAACACCGGAATAGGGGGACCTCGGGTTGATGAAAAATTAAAGAACGTGCGCCAGGCTTGTCTTGACTCACCCAAAGGATGCTCCACGGCAAGTGAATGAAATGGACTTCGGCATGTTCGGGACAATAAATTAAGTTTAAATTACGAGCACTATACAAACTACATCTGCACTGTGGAGTCTTCCGGCTTGAACACCAGCCGATATGACAAACTTGTGCACTGAAACTGATTAGACTGAACATCATGCTGTACAATGAAGGTTGCTGAAAACCCATGCAAATCTTTACCTCGTTCACTGCCGAACTTGCATTTGCCCGAAGTTTGAATCATCATGGTTAATAGTTGTGGATTGGCAGTCATTGGGAGCGGGTTGACGTTGTAACTTGAAATATCATGCTGGGTCTGGGGCATCTGATTGCACATATGTGCAAATTGCTCAACTCCAGGAATGGGATTGCCATTCCAAACAATGGCGGTGTCTGGTCTAAGCAGATTTGGTAGGTTATGCCGGGCAGAATCAACTGCTTTGAAAAACTGGTTGTAAAAGTTCTGAGATGCTGTGTTTTCGAGTTGTTAGCGAAAGGGTGTGTTTACTGCAGTCCGTACCTTGACATGAGGTGTCTATTATGCGCGAAATGTCGTTATTCATGTTGTGTAGCGTATGATGCGGTTGGTACGCTGGTGATAGTTGGTGGTGGTGAAATTTATTTTGTGCATTGGGACATTAAAAATGCTACTACTCCGAGAACTATCGTGAAACCAGCCCATCGTCGACCGCTTTTTGCTTCTTTTTCTGGAAAAAGAAGACATTACTCTCCCGGTGCTGTTCGTCTACCACTTTTTGCTTCTTTTTCTGGAAAAAGAAGACATTACTCCTACAGGTGGTGTCCTTCTTTTTCAAAAAAGAAGCAAAAACGGGTGCATGCGGCGCTTGTCTCTATTATTTATTAATATACTGTTACTGCTACGGTCTGTACAACAATTATTCAATCTTGCCCTTGCCGGTTGCTAGCTGGGCCTGCTTCTGGCTCTCTTTATTAGTCTTCTTGTTTCGCTTTGGGTTGGTTCCAAGCAATGCGTCCCACCATCGGAAAGACGAAGCGTAATTGCCCAGGAAATAATGGTGATGGTCGTCGTGATGATCAGCTCCAGCCCAGAAAGGCAAAAAGTGGTGCAAAGACCATGGGAATTCATAACCAGAGTGAGCATCAATTGCCTGGAACAACCGAAGTGCCACCCAAACGTACACCGTCAACATGTGCAAGTTGCCGGTTAGCATCACCCAAAAGATTGGAATACCAACAGTTCCCACTCCTAGAAGTGCCACTTCGATTGGGTGAGCATATTCTGCGGCCATGCCAAATGGAGCAGCATATCGGTGGTGTTGCTTGTGAATATATTTATAAAATGGCCCATAGTGCAAACCTCGGTGCATCCAGTAGTGCCAGGCATCTTCAAATACAAAAAACACGGCAATATGAGTAGCCATGGTCTTCAAATCTGGGAATGGAACGCTGATTTGGATCCCCAAGTAATCACATACAGGATGGAAGCCCCAAATTGGCACAACTTCAACCATGAAATGCGACAACAAGACTGATCTCATACATTCAAACTGTTCTTTCCACGATGGAATCTTCTCGTCCTGGATTTTGTATTTTCTGAAATAAGGAATTGCATCAATAACCATCCATGGTAAACTTCGTCCAAAATACAGCAATTCATGCAATACAAAGAGCATCAACCCAGTAGCAATGATGTCATTTTTCATATAAACATAATACGATGCCCATAATCGTTCCAAATAACTTAAATGAGTATGTTGAATTGTAACAGATTCAAGGGTTTCCATGAATCCAGCATTGAGTGGAGCTGTTGAGTTTATTACAGACCTAGTTTAACAGGTTAGATCGCAACCAAAAAAAAAAAAACTTACGTCATCTTCTCTCCTTGGACTCCCTTTATGGGTATCTCAAACAGTTTGGTTCTTGTAGTTTATTAAACCGTCAACGGTTTTGACTTGTGGATATGATTTTATAGTTCAAAAGTGACAGACAGAAAGTGAGAGGGAGAAAAAAAATCACACCACCTCAATGGCTTCTAACACCAGCCAGCAAATCAGCCCGATAAGCAGGGGGCGATTCACCAGGCATTTAAACAAATTTTCATGGTTAGAGGGTAAAAAAAAAAACGCGAGCAATACGAGAGAGAGAACGAGAAGCTCGCGCGGCGGGCCCGCTAACAACGGAATCCAAAACACGATCAAAACGACATGAGCCGCACGCCGGTACGGTGTCGGTTCTTTATCTAATCTATTCTACATGACTATTAATATAGTTAATATTAGTTTTCGCTTTTTTTGTCATCATTATCAGGTTTGGTTGGTTGAGTGTCATTATTGTCATTATTAGTATCAGGTTTTGGTGGTGATGGTGGCGGCGGTTGTATCGATTCAAGTAGTTTTTCTGGGTTAAAGTTCAATGGTTCGGTACGTTTTGCGTATAAACCATCCAAGGACCTCCAGATAACAGGTTCTGGTGCTTGGAAAAGAACTAGTTTGAGTTTTTCAACAAATTGGTCATTTGAGAAAAGCTGATTTCCAAAATTGGCAGTGGTAGCAATCAGAGCATTCACCGCTGGCGATATCAAAGCAGGAATTGAACCAGCTTCGATAATTTGTGCTGCCAGGTGTGCGTTTTTGGTATTAGTATCATTAACCGCATTTCTCGAAACATAATAGTTAGTGGGCGCCAAAATTTTGGACATGAGCTCTAACATGTAGTCCAATTTGTACAATTTGGTCTCTGCAAATTGGTTTCTTTCGTTTGGCGAAGGAATATTGGATTCTCTTACCCATAACCCTACAAGTTCGTCGAAATTCTTAACATGTTCAGGGTCCTCGACATGCAAAACATCCAGAGTTCTGAATTTCGATCGGGCGTCGATATAATCCTTGATATTGCCTCTGGTCCATTTCGGTTCCATTGGTAAAGGATTTTCTTTATCAACCCAGACATCAATATTCCCATCAGCCTTTTCTAATTGACCATTAGTCAAGTCTTGGGGACATTTTACAAAGGATGAGCTACCATTACTACTAATTTCTTCAAACAACGCCCACCCTTTGGACTTGATCTTAAATCGGCCCTCACCTCTATTATAAATTACTTTGTCGAGCCCTTCTTGAACTGGAATCACCATTCTTTTGGTGCCTTGATACATTGAAATTGACATTCGGTCTGGTTCTGTCAATGCTCGTTCTTTATCAGTCAAATTCGGATCTGGCGATGCCACATGTGCGGTATCAGAATTTTTAAAGTACAATCTTAGTCGTGAATCTCGATTGGAGATTAACTGTTTGTTATTTTCTTCTAGTTCAAATTCGCCAATTTTAATCCTGGCAATTCTAAAATCGGAATATACACGGGTTTGTCTGGGTTTCGGTGGTGGAGGTGGTGATGTTGCTGTAGTTGCAAATAAATAAGGATTCGAATGATACTGATGTTGAACGTGAAATCGAGGTTGAGCATTTGGAGGAGGAGATGCCATTGCACTTGAAGATGAAGAAGGTGAAGTACTTAATTGCGGTGGTGGAGGTGGTGGAGGTGAAAGAGGTGTAGCTCCCGGAGGTGGAGGAGCAAATCCATAAAAAGCTGCTGCTGCGGCTGCAGCTGCTGATGATGTAGAAGAAGTCGAATCGAATCTGTTTGAAGTCGAATCAGTAGTGTCTATTGGTTGTCCAAAAGCATCAAAGTAAAAACCAGGAGGCGGTGGAGGATGTGGTGGCGGAGGGGCATGAGGAGGAGCCATTAGATGTTGAACTGGCATTTGGTGATGATTATGTGTATGTTGCTGTTGTGGCTGTTGCTGCTGCTGTTGTTGCTGGTGGTGGTGCTGCTGCTGTTGATATTGATAATACTGATGAGTTTGCAAAGACACTGACCGTCTCTTGTTAGAATTTCTAGATCCACCACCACCTCTATGAACCCGATTTGATCCACCAGAACCAGACGGCTGTTTAGGAGGTTTTTGATTGTCTTGAGATTCCGTACGATTCCAAGATGGCGATGATGATGACATTTCTAACGACGACGCACGCACTCACTTACCAGAAAAAAAATTATTATCCGGTTGTTATCAAACAAAGTATAGAGAGAGAAATGGAAAGAGAGAGAAGAAAAAAAAAATATCAAACACCTTAAAAGTGGAGGATAAGAGGGTAAGTGAGAAAAAAATTATTGCCAATATACTAATATAGTGGGGACCGGTGACTATCCAAGATATCAAGAAAAAATAAACTAGTTCAACTTGTAAATGAATCAGAGATTGTGATAGTGAATAAGTGATTGCAGAGGTTCCATTGAATTTATTGTCTTAGAACGATGCAGCCCTTTTAGTTGCTTACTTCGCCCATTCATATGTTCATTTTGTTCGCTGTGTTTGGGTTGGTCATGCTGGTGGAGCTGTAGTGGTACAAACTAAATAAGTATATACACTATTCAGTCAACTAATCAAACAGCGAGAGATCTGCTGACTACTTTTGGATTTGTACGTTGATTGTCTCAGGTAACGAGACCCTACAGAGGATGCGGGATAGCATCCGGAGACTAAAAAATTTTTTTTGCATGACTGCTGCTGCACTCCTTCTTTTAGCATCATCATCATGTCATGCCCATATAGAACTGATTTATTACTGGTACTAATGGACTAAAATAAGACTGTGAAAGATTGAATGAGAGGAAGGAGGGAAAGTGAGAGAGGGGGAAAAACATGACCCCTCTTATTTCTCGTTCATTTGATCGTATTTTCCATACCATCCATAACCCCTTTTTATTGCTTAGATATTACAGGCATTACATATTGTTGGTCTTTTTTCTACTTTGCAAGCCAAATCAAAGCTGAGGAGTAAAATGTTTGTAATGTATGCTGTCACCCCCTTATTTTTTTTTTCTTTTCTTTTGTTGGATCGGCTTGCTTTGATTCCTTTCCCTTTCATCTTGACATGTCTGTAGATGATGATTTTCCGGTGACTTGTTGATTCAGATACATCTTCAGATCCAGATTCAGATTCAGATCTCTTTCCGAACCCATTGTCTTGGTAATTGACATCCAGTCAAAACCCCGGCACCACGGACGACGGACGACGGACAGCCAACGGTGCGCCATGGCTTGTCGTGCTGCATCACTGCAAAAGATTAGACTACTATAGTGCTCAACTATCCGGAAAACTGAGACATGCATCGAGAACCGCCACTGTTCTATTGTGCGAGATTGAAATTAGCTGGACCTGCGCAACAAAAAGTTTTAATCAAATACGGTACTTTACTAATTGAAAACCCGCCTCCCTATAGTACCCAAAAAAAAAAAAAAAAAACTAAAGCCGCACACCCTACGGAATTCCTA